>CM062806.1:843897202-844186974 GCA_031772625.1 Pinus tabuliformis | reverse complement strand
GCGGGCGCCGCCAAGTCGGGGAAGAGGGCGAGCTCTTCGCCGAGCCGCTTCGGATCGAGCGCCACGGATGGGCCCCATGCCCTGCGCGTGGCTCGGCGGCCTCCCTTGAAGAGGGGGAGGGGGCGGGATCTTTGCGGTGCGATCATACCAGTGTTAATGCACCGGATCCCATCAGAACTCCGCAGTTAAGCGCGCTTGGGCTAGAGTAGAACTGGGATGGTGACCTCTCCGGAAGTCCTAGTGTTGCAACCTAACCCCCTTTTTGCGCGGCTCGGCGGGAGCGATCGGCGCTAGTGCGGAACTCCGCGGCTGCGCGTGCTCGACGGTAAATTGGATTACGCGCTGCGTTTTTATCTTGTTTTGCGGCGTGGGGCTACTTATATATCGATTTAAACGAGTCTCGCGAACGAAGAGATCGCCGGAGCATTAAGGAGGGGGCCTAACTGAGGAAACGGCGACTCGCTCGAGACTGCTCCAAGGGAAGTTCGAGAACGGGCACCGATTTATCATCCCGGTCGGAAGTCGCGAGCGGGATCACAGCGCAACGGAGGCGACGTATTGCGGCAGCGGGCGATGAATCTGGGACCGTTCGCATCACCGCAGCGAAGATGACACGGGGAGAGTGGTAGGAGGTTTGAATCATATGTACTTTTGCAGGAACTCGAATTTTGGAGGAACCGTGGGTCGTTCACGGAAAGGCGGCGCGAGCTCCACGCAGCGTCGTCGGTGGCTGCGGAACTTACGCCTTTTTCCGCCCGCTCTCTCTCTCGTTCTTCTTTTTCTTTTTTTTTACCCCCTCCGTTCTTCCCCTGGTTCGCTGGCTCCGCGCGGGGCGGGCGGCGCCGCCAAGTCGGGGAAGAGGAAGAGCTCCTCCTTCGCCGAGCGCCACGGATGGGCCCCATGCCCTGCGCGTGGCTCGGCGGCCTCCCTTGAAGAGGGGGAGGGCGGGATCTTTGCGGGTGCGATCATACCAGCATTAATGCACCGGATCCCATCTGAACTCCGCAGTTAAGCGCGCTTGGGCTAGAGTAGTACTGGGATGGGTGACCTCCCGGGAAGTCCTAGTGTTGCACCCTACCCCCCTTTTCGCGCGGCTCGGCGGGAGCGATCGCGCTAGTGCGGAACTCCGCGGCTGCGCGTGCTCGACGGTAAATTGGATTACGCGCTGCGTGTTTATCTTGTTTTGCGCGTGGGCTACTTATATATCGATTTATAACAGAGTGTCGCGAACGAAGAGATCGCCGAGCATTAAGGAGGGGGGCTAACTGAGGGAAACGGCGACTCGCTTGAGACTGCTCCAAGGAAGTTCGAGAACGGGGCTCCGATTTATCATCCCGGTCGGAAGTCGCGAGCGGGATCACAGCGCAACGGAGCGACGTAATTGCGGCAGCGGGCGAGGAATCTAGGACCGTTCGCATCACCGCAGCGAAGACGACACGGGGAAGGGGTAGGAGGTTTGAATCATATGTACTTTTGCAGGAACTCGAATTTTGGAGGAATCCGTGGTCGTTCACGGAAAGGTGGCGCGAGCTCCACGCAGCGTCGTCGGTGGCTACGAAACTTACGCCTTTTTCGCCCCGCTCTCTCTCGTTCTTCTTTTTCTTTTTTTGTTACCCCCTCCGTTCTTCCCCTGGTTTGCTGGCTCCGCGCGGCGGGCGCGCCGACAAGTCGGGGAAGAGGGCGAGCTCCTGCGCCGAGCCGCTTCGGATCGAGCGCCACGGATGGGCCCCATGCCCTGCGCGTGGCTCGGCGGCCTCCCTTGAAGAGGGAGAGGGTGCGGGATCTTTGCGGGTGCGATCATACCAACGTTAATCCTAGTGTTCACCCTACCCCCCCTTTTCGCGCGGTCTCGGCGGGAGCGATCGGCGCTAGTGCGGAACTCCGTGGCAGCGCGTGCTCGACGGTAAATTGGATTACGCGCTGCGTGTTTATCTTGTTTTGCGGCGTGGGGCTACTTATATATCGATTTATAACAGAGTCTCGCGAACGAAGAGATCGCCAGAGCATTAAGGAGGGGGGCCTAATTAAGGGAAACGGCGACTCGCTCAAGACTGCTCCAAGGGAAGTTCGAGAACGGGCACCGATTGATCATCCCGGTCGGAAGTCGCAAGCGGGATCACAGCGCAACGGAGGCGACGTATTGCGGCAGCAGGCGATGAATCTGGGACCGTTCTCATCACCGCAGCGAAGATGACATGGGGAGAGTGGGTAGGAGGTTTGAATCATATGTACTTTTGCAGGAACTCGAATTTTGGAGGAACCCGTGGGTCTTTCACGGAAAGCCCCGCTCTCCTCTTTCTTCTTTTTCTTTTTTGTTACCAACCCTCCGTTCTTCCCCTGGTTCGCTGGCTCCGCGCGGGGTGGGCTGCGCCGCCAAGTCGGCGTAAGGGCGAGCTCCTTCGCCGAGCCGCTTCGGATCGAGGGCCACGGATGGGCCCCCAGCCCTGCGCGTAGCTCGGCGCCTCCCTTGAAGAGGGGGGGGGGCAGGACCCTTGCGGGTGCGATCATACCAGCGTTAATGCACCGATCCCATCAGAACTCCGCAGTTAAGCGCGCTTGGGCTAGAGTAGTACTGGGATGGGTGACCTCCCGGGAAGTCCTAGTGTTCACCCTACCCCCCTTTTCGCGCGGCTCGGCGGGAGCGTCAGCGCTAGTGCGGAACTCCGCGGCTGCGCGTGCTCGACGGTAAATTGGATTACGCACTGCGTGTTTATCTTGTTTTGCGGCGTGGGGCTACTTATATATCGATTTTATAACGAAGTCTCGCGAACGAAGAGATCGCCGGAGCATTAAGGAGGGGGGCCTAACTGAGGAAACGGCGACTCGCTCGAGACTGCTCCAAGGGAAGTTCGAGAACGGGGCTCCGATTTATCATCCCGGTCGGAAGTCGCGAGCGGGATCACAGCGCAACGGAGGCGACGTATTGCGGCAGCGGGCGAGGAATCTAGGACCGTTCGCATCATCGCAGCGAAGACGACACGGGGAGAGTGGTATAGGAGTTTGAATCATATGTACTTTTGCAGGAACTCGAATTTTGGAGGAACCCGTGGGTCGTTCACGGAAAGGCAGCGCGAGCTCCACGCAGCGTCGTCTGGCTGCGGAACTTACGCCTTTTTCGCCCCCGCTCTCTCTCGTTCTTCTTTTTCCTTTTTTTGTTACCCCCTCCGTTCTTCCCCTGGTTCGCTGGCTCCGCGCGGGTGGGCGGCGCCGCCAAGTCGGGGAAGAGGGCGAGCTCCTTCGCCGAGCCCTTCGATCGAGGCCACGGATGGGCCCCATGCCCTGCGCGTGGCTCGGCGGCCTCCCTTGAGAGGGGGTGACCTCCCGGGAAGTCCTAGTGTTGCACCCTACCCCCCTTTTCATGCGGCTCGGCGGAGCGATCGGCGCTAGTGCGAAACTCCGCCGCTGCGCGTGCTCGACGGTAAATTGGATTACGCGCTGCGTGTTTATCTTGTTTTGCGGCGTGGGGCTACTTATATATCGATTTATAACGGAGTCTCAAGAACGAAGAGATTGCCGGAGCATTAAGGAGGGGGCTTAACTGAGGGAAACAGCGACTCGCTCGAGACTGCTCCAAGGGAAATTCGAGAACGGGGCACCGATTTATCATCCCGGTCGGAAGTCGTGAGTGGGATCACAGCGCAACGGAGGCGACGTATTGCGGCAGCGGGCGAGGAATCTAGGACCGTTCGCATCACTGCAGCGAAGATGACACGGGGAGAGGGTAGGAGGTTTGAATAATATGTACTTTTGCAGGAACTTGAATTTTGGAGGAACCTGTGGGTCGTTCACGGAAAGGCGGTGCGAGCTCCACGCAGCGTCGTCGGTGGCCGCGAAACTTATGCCTTTTTCGCCCCGCTCTCTCTCGTTCTTATTTTTCTTTTTTTGTTACCCCCTCCGTTCTTCCCCTGGTTCGCTGGCTCCGCGTGGGGCGGGCGGCGCCGCCAAGTCGGGGAAGAGTGCGAGCTCCTACGCCGAGCCGCTTCGGATCGAGTGCCACGAATGGGCCCCATGCCCTGCGCGTGGCTCGGCCCTCCCTTGAAGAGGGGGAGGGGGCGGATCTTTGCGGGTGCGATCATACCAGTGTTAATGCACAGGATCCCATCAGAACTCCGTGGTTAAGCGCGCTTGGGCTAGAGTAGTACTGGGATGGGTGACCTCCCGGGAAGTCCTAGTGTTGCACCCCACCCCCCTTTTTGCGCGGCTCGGCGGGAGCGATCGGCGCTAGTGCGGAACTCCGCGGCTGCGCGTGCTCGACAGTAAATTGGATTACGCGCTGCGTGTCTATCTTGTTTTGCGGCGTGGGGATACTTATATATCGATTTATAACGGAGTCTCGCGAACGAAGAGATCGCCGGAGCATTAAGGAGGGGGGCCTAACTGAGGAAAACGTAGACTCGCTCAAGACTGCTCCAAGGGAAGTTCGAGAACGGGGCACCCGATTTATCATCCCGGTCAGAAGGCGCGAGCGGATCACAGCGCAACGGAGGCGACGTATTGTGGTAGCGGGGATGAATCTGGGACCGTTCGCATCACCGCAGCGAAGATGACACGGGAGAGTGGGTAGGAGGTTTGAATCATATGTACTTTTTGCAGGAACTCGAATTTTGGAGGAACCCGTGGGTCGTTCACGGAAAGGCGGCGCGAGCTCCACGCAGCGTCGTCGTGGCCGCGAAACTTACGCCTTTTTCGCCCTGCTCTCTCTCGTTCTTCTTTTGCTTTTTTTGTTACCTCCTCGTTCTTCCCCTGGTTCGCTGGCTCCGCGCGGGGCGGGCGCGCCGCCAAGTCGTGGAAGAGGGCGAGATCCTGCGCCGAGCGCTTCGGATCGAGCGCCACGAATGGGCCCCATGCCCTGTGCGTGGCTCGGCGGCCTCCCTTGAAGAGGGGAGGGGCGGGATCTTTGCGGGTGCGATCATACCAGTGTTAATGCATCGGATCCCATCAGAACTCCGCAGTTAAGCGTGCTTGGGCTAGAGTAGTACTGGGATGGTTGACCTCCCGGGAAGTCCTAGTGTTGCAACTACCACCCCCCCCTTTTTGCGCGGCTCGGCGGGAGCGATCGGCGCTAGTGCGGAACTCCGCGGCTGCGCGTGCTCGACGCTAAATTGGATTACGCGCTGCGTGTTTATCTTGTTTTGCGGCGTGGGCTACTTATACATCGATTTATAACGGAGTCTCGCGAACGAAAAGATCGCCGGAGCATTAAGGAGGGGGCCTAATTGAGGGAAACGACGACTCGCTCAAGACTGCTCCAAGGGAAGTTCGAGAACGGGGCACCGATTTATCATCCCAGTCGGAGTCGCGAGCGGGATCACAGCGCAACGGAGGCGACGTATTGCGGCAGCGGGCGATGAATCTGGACCGTTCGCATCACCGCAGCGAAGACGACACGGGAGAGTGGGTAGGAAGTTTGAATCATATGTACTTTTGCAGGAACTTGAATTTTGGAGGAACCCGTGGGTCGTTCACGGAAAGGCGGCGCGAGCTCCACGCAGAGTCGTCGGTGGCTGCGGAACTTACGCCTTTTTCGCCCCGCTCTCTCTCGTTCTATTTTTTCTTTTTTTGTTACCCCCTCCGTTCTTCCCCTGGTTCGCTGGCTCCGCGCGGGCGGGCGGCGCCGCCAAGTCGGGAAGAGAAGAGCTCCTTCGCCGAGCCGCTTCGGATCGAGGGCCACGGATGGCCCCATGCCCTGCGCGTGGCTCGGCGGCCTCCCTTGAAGAGGGGGAGGGGCGGGATCTTTGCGGTTGCGATCATACCATCGTTAATGCACTGGATCCCATCAGAACTCCGCAGTTAAGCGCACTTGGGCTAGCGTAGTACTGGGATGGGTGACTTCCCGGGGAGTCGTATGTTGCACCACCCTACCCCGCTTTTTGCGCGGCTCCGCGGGAGCGATCAGCGCTAGTGCGGAACTCCGCGGCTGCGCGTGCTCGAGTGGGTAGGAGTTTGAATCATATGTACTTTTGCAGGAACTTTGGAGGAACCCGTGGATCTTCACGGAAAGGCGCGTGAGCTGCACGCAGCGTCTCGTTGGCCGCGGAACTTACAACTTTTTCGCCCCGCTCTCTCTCGTTCTTCTTTTTCCTTTTTTTGGTACCCCCTCCGTTCTTCCCCTGGTTCGCTAGCTCCGCGCGGGGCGGGCAGCGCCGCCAAGTCGGGGAAGAGGGCGAGCTCCTGCGCCGAGCCGCTTCGGATCGAGCGCCACGGATGGGCCCCATGCCCTGCGCGTGGCTCGGCGGCCTCCCTTGAAAAGGGGGAGGGGGCTGGATCTTTGCGGGTGCGATCATACCAGCGTTAATGCACCGGATCCCATCTGAACTCCACAGTTAAGCGCGCTTGGGCTAGAGTAGTACTGGGATGGGTGACCTCCAGGGAAGTCCTAGTGTTGCACCCTACCCCCCTTTTTCGCGCGACTTGGCGGGAGCGATCGGCGCTAGTGCGGAACTCCGTGGCTGCGTGTGCTCGACGGTAAATTGGATTACGCGCTGCGTGTTTATCTTGTTTTGCGGCGTGGGGCTACTTATATATCGATTTATAACAGAGTCTCGCGAACGAAGAGATCGCCAGAGTATTAAGGAGGGGGGCCTAACTGAGGGAAACGGCGACTCGCTCGAGACTGCTCCAAGGGAAGTTCGAGAACGGGGCACCGATTTATCATCCCGGTCGGGAGTCGCGAGCGGGATCACAGCGCAACGGAGGCGACGTATTGCGGCAGCGGGCGATGAATCTGGGACCGTTCGCATCACCGCAGCGAAGACGACATGGGAGAGTGGTAGGAGGTTTGAATCATATGTACTTTTGCAGGAACTCGAATTTTGGAGGAACCCGTGGGTCGTTCACGGAAAGGCGGCGCGAGCTCCACGCAGCGTCGTCGGTGGCTGCAGAACTTACGCCATTTTCGCCCCGCTCTCTCTCGTTCTTCTTTTTCTTTTTTTGTTACCCCCTCCGTTCTTCCCCTGGTTCGCTGGCTCCGCGCGGGGCGGGCGGCGCCGCCAAGTCGGGGAAGAGGGCGAGCTCCTTCGCCGAGCCGCTTCGGATCGAGGGCCACGGATTGGCCCCATGCCCTGCGCGTGGCTCGGCGGCCTCCCTTGAAGAGGGGGAGGGGGCAAGATCCTTGCGGGTGCGATCATACCAGCGTTAATGCACCAGATCCCATCAGAACTCCGCAGTTATGCGCACTTGGGCTAGAGTAGTACTGGGATGGGTGACCTCCCGGGAAGTCCTAGTGTTGAACCCTACCCCCCTTTCTGCGCGGCTCGACGGGAGCGATCGGCGCTAGTGCGGAACTCCGCGGCTGTGCGTGCTCGACGGTAAATTGGATTACGCGCTGCGTGTTTATCTAGTTTTGCGGCGTGGGGCTACTTATATATCGATTTATAACGGAGTCTCGCGAACGAAGAGATCGCCGGAGCATTAAGGAGGGGGGCCTAACTGAGGTAACGGCGACTCGCTCGAGACTGCTCCAAGGGAAGTTCGAGAACGGGGCACCGATTTATCATCCCTGTCGGAAGTCGCGAGCGGGATCACAGCGCAACGGAGGCGACGTATTGTGGCAGCGGGCGATGAATCTGGGACCGTTCGCATCACCGCAGCGAAGATGACACGGGAGAGTGGGTAGGAGGTTTGAATCATATGTACTTTTGCAGGAACTCGAATTTTGGAGGAACCCGTGGGTCGTTCACGGAAAGGCTGCGCGAGCTTCACGCAGCGTCGTCGGTGGCTGCGGAACTTACGCCTTTTTCGCCCCGCTCTCTCTCGTTCTTCTTTTCTTTTTGTTACCCCCTCGTTCTTCCCCTGGTTCGCTGGCTCCGCGCGGGGCGGGCGGCGCGGCCAAGTTGGGGAAGAGGGCGAGCTCCTTCGCCGAGCCGCTTCGGATCGAGGGCCACGGATGGGCCCCATGCCCTGCGCGGGCTCAGCGGCCTCCCTTGAAGAGGGGGAGGGGCGGGATCTTTGCGGGTGCGATCATACCAGCGTTAATGCACCGGATCCCATCAGAACTCCGCAGTTAAGCGCGCTTGGGCTAGAGTAGTAGAGGGATGGGTGACCTCCCGGAAGTCCTAGTGTTGCACCCTACCCCCCTTTTTGCGCGGGTCGGCGGGAGCGATCGGCGCTAGTGCGGAACTCCGCGGCTGCGCGTGCTCGACGGTAAATTGGATTACGCGTTGCGTGTTTATCTTGTTTTGCGGCGTGGGGCTACTTATACATCGATTTATAACGGAGTCTCGCGAACGAAGAGATCGCCGGAGCATTAAGGAGGGGGGCCTAACTGAGGGAAACGACGACTCGCTCGAGACTGCTCCAAGGGAAGTTCTAGAACGGGGCACCGATTTATCATCCCGGTCGGAAGTCACGAGCCAGATCACAACGCAACGGAGGCGACGTATTGCGGCAGCGGGCGATGAATCTACGACCGTTCGCATCACCGCAGCGAAGATGACACGGGGAGAGTGGGTAGGAGGTATGAATCATATGTACTTTTGCAGGAACTCGAATTTAGGAGGAACCCGTGGTTCGTTCACGGAAAGGCGGCGCGAGCTCCACGCAGCGTCGTCGGTGGCTGCGGAACTTACGCCTTTTTCGCCCCGCTCTCTCTCGTTCTTCTTTTTCTTTTTTGTTACCCCCTCCGTTCTTCCCCTGGTTCGCCGGCTCCGCGCGGGCGGGCGGCGCCGCCAAGTCGGGGAAGAGGGCGAGCTCCTTCGCCGAGCCGCTTCGGATCGAGGGCCACGGATGGGCCCCATGCCCTGCGCGTGGCTCGGCGGCCTCCCTTGAAGAGGGGAGGGGGCGGATCTTTGCGGGTGCGATCATACCAGCGTTAATGCACCGGATCCCATCAGAACTCCGCAGTTAAGCGCGCTTGGGCTAGAGTAGTACTGGGATGGGTGACCTCCCGAGAAGTCCTAGTGTTGCACCCTACCCCCCTTTTCGCGCGGCTCGGCGGGAGCCATCGGCGCTAGTGCGGAACTCCGCGGCTGCGCGTGCTCGACGGTAAATTGGATTACGCATAGCGTGTTTATCTTGTTTTGCGGCGTGGACTACTTATATATCGATTTATAACGGAGTCTCGCGAACGAAGAGATCGCCGAGCATTAAGGAGGGGGCCTAACTCAGGGAAACGATGACTCGCTCGAGACTGCTCCAAGGGAAGTTCAAGAACGGGGCATCGATTTATCATCCCGGTCGGAAGTCGCGAGCGGGATCACAGTGCAACGGAGGCGACGTATTGCGGCAGCGGGCGATGAATCTAGGACCATTCGCATCACCGCAGCGAAGATGACACTGGGAGAGTGGGTAGGAGGTTTGAATCATATGTACTTTTGCAGGAACTCGAATTTTGGAGGAACCCGTGGGTCGTTCACGGAAAGGCGGCGCGAGCTCCATGCAACGTCGTCAGTGGCCGCGGAACTTACGCCTTTTTCACCCGCTCTCTCTCGTTCTTCTTTTCCTTTTTTTGTTACCCCCTCCGTTCTTCTCCTGGTTCGCTGGCTCCGCGCGGGGCGGGCGACGCCGCCAAGTCGGAGAAGAGGGCGAGCTCCTTCGCCGAGCCGCTTCGGTTCGAGGGCCATGGATGGGCCCCATGCCCTGGGCGTGGCTCAGCGGCATCCCTTGTAGTGGGGGAGGGCGCAGGATCTGTGCGGGTGCGATCATACCAGCGTTAATGCATCGGATCCCATCAGAACTCCGCAGTTAAGCGCGCTTGGGCTAGAGTAGTACTGGGATGGGTGACCTCCCGGGAAGTCCTAGTGTTGCACCCTACCCCCCTTTTCGCGCAGCTCGGCGGGAGCGATCGGCGCTAGTGCGGAACTCCACGGTTGCGCGTGCTCGACGGTAAATTGGATTACGCGCTGCGTGTTTATCCTGTTTTGCGGCGTGGGGCTACTTATATATCGATTTATAACGAGTCTCGCGAACGAAGAGATCGCCGGAGCATTAAGGAGGGGGGCCTAACTGAGGGAAACGGCGACTCGCTCGAGACTGCTCCAAGGGAAGTTCGAGAACGGGGCACCGATTTATCATCCCGGTCGGAAGTCGCGAGCTGGATCACATTGCAACGGAGGCGACGTATTTCCGCAGCGGGCGATGAATCTAGGACCGTTCGCATCACCGCAGCGAAGATGACACGGGGAGAGTGGGTAGGAGGTTTGAATCATATGTACTTTTGCAGGAACTCGAATTTTGGAGGAACCCGTTGATCGTTCACGGAAAGGTAGCGCGAGCTGCACGCAGCGTCGTCGGTGGACGCGAACTTACAACTTTTTCGCCCCGCTCTCTCTCGTTCTTCTTTTCTTTTTTTGTACCCCCTCCGTTCTTCCCCTGGTTCGCTGGCTCCGCGCGGGCGGTGCACCGCCAAGTCAGGGAAGAGGGCGAGCTCCTGCGCCGAGCCGCTTCGGAACGAGCGCCACGGATGGGCCCCATGCCTGCGCGTGGCTCGGCGGCCTCCCTTGAAGAGGGGAGGGGGCGGGATCTTTGCGGGTGCGATCATACCAACATTAATGCACCGGATCCCATCTGAACTCCGCAGTTAAGCGCGCTTGGGCTAGAGTATATTGGGATGGGTGACCTCCCGGGAAGTCCTAGTGTTGCACCCTACCCCCCCTTTTTCGCGCGGCTCGGCGGGAGCGATCGGCGCTAGTGCGGAACTCCGTGGCTGCGCGTGCTCGACGTAAATTGGATTACGCGCTGTGTGTTTATCTTGTTTTGCGGCGTGGGGCTACTTATATATCGATTTATAACAGAGTCTCCGAACGAAGAGATCGCCGAGCATTAAGGATGGGGCCTAACTGAGGGAAACGGCGACTCGCTCGAGACAGCTCCAAGGGAAGTTCGAGAACGGGGCACCGATTTATCATCCCGGTCGGAGTCGCGAGCGGGATCACAGCGCAACGGAGGCGACGTATTGCGGCAGCGGGCGAGGAATCTAGGACCGTTTGCATCACCGCAGCGAAGACGACACGGGGAGAGTGGGTAGGAGGTTTGAATCATATGTACTTTTGCAGGAACTCGAATTTTGGAGGAACCCATGGGTCGTTCACGGAAAGGCGCGCGAGCTCCACGCAGCGTCGTCGGTGGCCGCGAAACTTACGCCTTTTTCGCCCGCTCTCTCTCGTTCTTCTTTTTTTTTTTTGTTACCCCCTCCGTTCTTCCCCTGGTTCGCTAGCTCCGCGCGGGCGGGCGGCGCCGCCAAGTCGGGGAAGAGGGCGAGCTCCTTCGCCGAGCCGCTTCGGATCGAGGGCCACGGATGGGCCCCATGCCCTGCGCGTGGCTCGGCGGCCTCCCTTGAAGAGGGCGAGGGGGCGAGATCTTTGCGGTGCGATCATACCAGCGTTAATGCACCGGATCCCATCAGAACTCCGCAGTTAATTGCGCTTGGGCTAGACTAGTACTGGGATGGGTGACCTCCTGGGAAGTCCTAGTGTTGCACCCTACCCCCCTTTTTGCGCGGCTCGGCGGGAGCGATCGGCGCTAGTGCGGAACTCCGCGGCTGCGCGTGCTCGACGGTAAATTGGGTTACGCGCTGCGTGTTTATCTAGTTTTGCGGCGTGGGGCTACTTATATATCGATTTATAACAGAGTCTCGCGAACGAAGAGATCGCCAGAGCATTAAGGAGGGGGGCCTAACTGAGGGAAACGGCGACTCGCTCGAGACTGCTCCAAGGGAAGTTCGAGAACGGGGCACCGATTTATCATCCCGGTCGAAGTCGCGAGCGGGATCACAGCGCAACGGAGGCGACGTATTGTGGCAGCGGGCGATGAATCTGGGACCGTTCGCATCACCGCAGCGAAGATGACACGGGGAGAGTGGGTAGGAGGTTTGAATCATATGTACTTTTGCAGGAACTCGAATTTTGGAGGAACCCGTGGGTCGTTCACGAAAAGGCGGCGCGAGCTCCACGCAGCGTCGTCGGTGGCCGCGAAACTTACGCCTTTTTCGCCCCGCTCTCTCTCGTTCTTCTTTTGCTTTTTTTGTTACCCCCTGCGTTCTTCCCCTGGTTCGCTGGCTCCGCGCGGGGCGGGCGCGCCGCCAAGTCGTGAAGAGGGCGAGCTCCTGCGCCGAGCGGCTTCGGATCGAGCGCCACGGATGGGCCCCATGCCCTGCGCGTGGCTCGGCGGCCTCCCTTGAAGAGGGGAGGGGGCGGATCTTTGCGGGTGCGATCATACCAGTGTTAATGCACCGGATCCCATCAGAACTCCGCAGTTAAGCGCGCTTGGGCTAGAGTAGTACTGGGATGGGTGACCTCCCGGGAAGTCCTAGTGTTGCAACCTACCCCGCTTTTTGCGCGGCTCGGCGGGAGCGATCGGCGCTAGTGCGGAACTCCGCGGCTACGCGTGCTCGACGGTAAATGGATTACGCGCTGCGTGTTTATCTTGTTTTGCGGCGTGGGGCTACTTATACATCGATTTATAACGGAGTCTCGCGAACGAAGAGATCGTCGGAGCATTAAGGAGGGGGGCCTAATTGAGGGAAACGGCGACTCGCTCGAGACTGCTCCAAGGGAAGTTCGAGAACGGGGCACCGATTTATCATCCCGGTCGGAGTCGCGAGCGGGATCACAGCGCAACGGAGGCGACGTATTGCGGCAGCGGGGATGATTCTGGGACGTTCGCATCACCGCAGCGAAGATGACACGGGGAGAGTGGGTAGGAGGTTTGAATCATATGTACTTTTGCAGGAACTCGAATTTTGGAGGAACCCGTGGTCGTTCACGAAAGGCGGCGCGAGCTCCACGCAGCGTCGTCGGTGGCTGCGGAACTTACGCCTTTTTCGCCCCGCTCTCTCTCGTTCTTCTTTTTCTTTTTTTGTTACCCCCTCCGTTCTTCCCCTGGTTCGCTGGCTCCGCGCGGGGCGGGCGGCGCCGCCAAGTCGGGGAAGAGGAAGAGCTCCTTCGCCGAGCCGCTTCGGATCGAGGGCCACGGATGGGCCCCATGCCCTGCGCGTGGCTCGGCGGCCTCCCTTGAAGAGGGGGAGGTGGCAGGATCCTTGCGGTGCGATCATACCAGCGTTAATGCACCGGATCCCATCAGAACTCCGCAGTTAAGCGCACTTGGGCTAGAGTAGTACTGGGATGGGTGACTTCCCGGGAAGTCGTAGTGTTGCACCCTACCCCCCATTTTGCGCGGCTCGGCGGGAGTGATCAACGCTAGTGCGGAACTCTGCGGCTGCACATGCTCGAGTGGGTACGAGGTTTGAATCATATGTACTTTTGCAGAACTTTGGAGGAACCCATGGATCGTTCACGGAAAGGCGGCGCGAGCTGCACGCAGCGTCTTCGGTGGCCGCGGAACTTACAACTTTTTCGCCCCCCTCTCTCTCGCTTCTTTTCCTTTTTTTGGTACCCCCTCCGTTCTTCCCCTGGTTCGCTAGCTCCGCGCGGGGCGGGCGGCGCTGCCAAGTCGGGAAGAGGGAGCTCCTCCTGCGCCGAGCGGCTTCGGATCGAGCGCCACGGATGGGCCCCATGCCCTGCGCGTGGCTCGTGGCCTCCCTTGAAAAGGGGAGGGGGCTGGATCTTTGCGGTGCGATCATACCAGCATTAATGCACCGGATCCCATCTGAACCCCGCAGTTAAGCGCGCTTGGGCTATAGTAGTACTGGGATGGGTGACCTCCAGGGAAGTCCTAGTGTTGCACCCTACCCCCCTTTTCGCGCGGCTCGGCGGAGCGATCGACGCTAGTGCGGAACTCCGTGGCAGCGCGTGCTCGACGGTAAATTGGATTACGCGATGCGTGTTTATCTTGTTTTGCGGCGTGGGGCTACTTATATATCGATTTATAACAGAGTCTCGCGAACGAAGAGATCGCCGGAGTATTAAGGAGGGGGGCCTAACTGAGGGAAACGGCGACTCGCTCGAGACTGCTCCAAGGGAAGTTCGAGAACGGGGCACCGATTTATCATCCCGGTCAGAAGTCGCGAGCGGGATCACAGCGCAACGGAGGCGACGTATTGCGGCAGCGGGCGAGGAATCTAGGACCGTTCGCATCACCGCAGCGAAGATGGCACGGGAGAGTGGGTAGGAGGTTTGAATCATATGTACTTTTGCAGGAACTCGAATTTTGGAGGAACCCGTGGTCGTTCATGGAAAGGCGGTGCGAGCTCCACGCAGCGTCGTCGGTGGCTACGAAACTTACGCCTTTTCGCCCCGCTCTCTCTCGTTCTTCTTTTTCTTTTTTTGTTACCCCCTCCGTTCTTCCCCTGGTTTGCTGGCTCCGCGCGGGGCGGGCGGCGCCGCCAAGTCGGGGAAGAGGGCGAGCTCCTGCGCCGAGCCGCTTCGGATCGAGCGCCACGGATGGGCCCCATGCCCTGCGCGTGGCTCGGCGGCCTCCCTTGAAGAGGGAGAGGGGGCGGGATCTTTGCGGGTGCGATCATACCATCGTTAATGCCCCAGATCCCATCAAAACTCCGCAGTTAAGCGCGCTTGGGCTAGAGTAGTACTGGGATGGGTGACCTCCCGGGAAGTCCCAGTGTTACAACCTACCCCCCTTTTTTGCGGCTCGGCGGAGCGATCGACGCTAGTGCGGAACTACGCGGTTGCGCGTGCTCGACGGTAAATTGGATTACGCGCTGCGTGTTTATCTTGTTTTGCGGCGTGGGGCTACTTATACATCGATTTATAACGGAGTCTTGCGAACGAAGAGATCGCCGGAGAATTAAGGAGGGGGGCCTAACTGACGGAAACGGCGACTCGCTCAAGACTGCTCCAAGGGAAGTTCGAGAACGGGCCATCGATTTATCATCCCGGTCGGAAGTCGCGAGCGGGATCACAGCGCAACGGAGGTGACGTATTGCGGCAGCGGGGGATGAATCTGGGACCGTTCGCATCACCGCAGCGAAGATGACACGGGGAGAGTCGGTAGGAGGTTTGAATCACATGTACTTTTGCAGGAACTCGAATTTTGGAGAAACCCGTGGGTCGTTCACGGAAAGGCGGCGCGAGCTCCACGCAGCATCGTCGGTGGCTGCGTAACTCAAGCCTTTTCGCCCCGCTCTCTCTCTCGTTCTTCTTTTTCTTTTTTGTTACCCCCTCGTTCTTCCCGTGGTTCGCTGGCTCCGCGGGGCGGGCGGCGCCGCCAAGTCGGGGAAGAGGGCGAGCTCCTTCGCCGAGCCGCTTCGGATCGAGGGCCACGGATGGGCCCCATGCCCTGCGCGTGGCTCGACGGCCTCCCTTGAAGAGGGGGAGGGGGCAGGATCCTTGCGGGTGCGATCATACCAGCGTTAATGCACCGGATCCCATCAGAACTCCGCAGTTAAGCGCTCTTGGGCTAGAGTAGTACTGGGATGGGTGACCTCCCGGGAAGTCCTAGTGTTGCACCCTACCCCCCTTTTCACGCGGCTCGGCGGGAGCGATCGGCGCTAGTGCGGAACTCCGCGGCTGCGCGTGCTCGACGGTAAATTGGATTACGCGCTGCGTGTTTATCTTGTTTTGCGGCGTGGGGCTACTTATATATCGATTTATAACGGAGTCTCGCGAACGAAGAGATCGCCGAAGCATTAAGGAGGGGGGCCTAACTGAGGGAAACAGCGACTCGCTCGAGACTGCTCCAAGGGAAGTTCGAGAACGGGCACCGATTTATCATCCCGGTCGGAAGTCGCGAGTGGGATCACGGCGCAACAGAGGCGACGTATTGAGGCAGCGGGCGAGGAATCTAGGACCGTTCGCATCACCGCAGCGAAGATGACACGGGGAGAGTGGGTAGGAGGTTTGAATCATATGTACTTTTGCAGGAACTCGAATTTGTTGGAGGAACGTGTGGTCTTCTTTTTCTTTTTTGTTACCCCCTCCGTTCTTCCCCTGGTTCGCTAGCTCCGCGTGGGGCGGGCGGCGCCGCCAAGTCGGGGAAGAGGGCGAGCTCCTACGCCGAGCCGCTTCGGATCGAGTGCCACGGATGGGCCCCATGCCCTGCGCGTGGCTCGGCGGCCTCCCTTGAAGAGGGGAGGGGGCGGGATCTTTGCGGGTGCGATCATACCAGTGTTAATGCACAGGATCCCATCAGAACTCCGCGGTTAAGCGCGCTTGGGCTAGAGTAGTACTGGGATGGGTGACCTCCCGGGAAGTCCTAGTGTTGCACCCCACCCCCCTTTTTGCGCGGCTCGGCGGGAGCGATCGGCGCTAGTGCGGAACTCCGCGGCTGCGCGTGCTCGACAGTAAATTGGATTACGCGCTGCGTGTCTATCTTGTTTTGCGGCGTGGGGATATTTATATATCGATTTATAACGGAGTCTCGCGAACGAAGAGATCACCAGAGCATTAAGGAGGGGGGCCTAACTGAGGAAAACGTAGACTCGCTCAAGACTGCTCCAAGGGAAGTTCGAGAACGGGGCACCGATTTATCATCCCGGTCAGAAGTCGCGAGCGGGATCACAGCGCAACGGAGGCGACGTATTGCGGTACCGGGGGATGAATCTGGGACCGTTCGCATCACCGCAGCGAAGATGACACGGGGGGAGTGGGTAGGAGGTTTGAATCATATGTACTTTTGCAGGAACTCGAATTTTGGAGGAACCCGTGGGTCGTTCACGGAAAGGCGGCGCGAGCTCCACGCAGCGTCGTCGGTGGCTGCGGAACTTACGCCTTTTTCGCCCCGCTCTCTCTCGTTCTTCTTTTTCTTTTTTGTTATCCCCTCCGTTCTCCCATGGTTCGCTAGCTCCGCGCGGGGCGGGCGGCGCCGCCAAGTCGGGGAAGAGGGCGAGCTCCTTCGCCGAGCCGCTTCGGATCGAGGGCCACGGATGGGCCCCATGCCCTCCGCGTGGCTCGGCGGCCTCCCTTGAAGAGGGGGAGGGGGCAGGATCCTTTGCGGGTGCGATCATACCAGAGTTAATGCACCGGATCCCATCAGAACTCCGCAGTTAAGCGTGCTTGGGCTAGACTAGTACTGGGATGGGTGACCTAACGGGAAGTCCTAGTGTTGCACCCTACCCCCCTTTTTGTGCGGCTCGGCGGGAGCGATCGGCGCTAGTGCGGAACTCCGCGGCTGCGTGTGCTCGACGGTAAATTGGTTACGCGCTGGGTGTTTATCTAGTTTTGCGGCGTGGGGCTACTTATATATCGATTTATAACGGAGTCTCACGAACGAAGAGATCGCCGGAGCATTAAGGAGGGGGGCCTAACTGAGGGTAACGACGACTCGCTCGAGACTGCTCCAAGGGAAGTTCGAGAACGGGGCACCGATTTATCATCCCGGTTGGAAGTCGCGAGCGGGATCACAGCGCAACGGAGGCGACGTATTGTGGCAGCGGGCGATGAATATGGACCGTTCGCATCACCGCAGCGAAGATGACACGGGGAGAGTGGGTAGGAGGTTTGAATCATATGTACTTTTGCAGGAACTCGAATTTTGGAGGAACCCGTGGGTCGTTCACGGAAAGGCGGCGCGAGCTCCACGCAGCTTCGTCGGTGGCCGTGAAACTTACTCCTTTTTCGCCCCGCTCTCTCTCGTTCTTCTTTGCTTTTTTTGTTACCCCCCTGCGTTCTTCCCCTGGTTCGCTGGCTCCTCGCGGGGCGGGCGGCGCCGCCAAGTCGTGGAAGAGGGCGAGCTCCTGCGCCGAGCGGCTTCGGATCGAGCGCCACGGATGGGCCCCATGCCCTGCGCGTGGCTCGGCGGCCTCCTTTGAAGAGGGGGAGGGGGCGGGATCATTGCGGTGCGATCATACCATGTTAATGCACCGGATCCCATCAGAACTCCGCAGTTAAGTGCGCTTGGGCTAGAGTAGTACTGGGATGGGTGACCTCCCGGGAAGTCCTAGTGTTGCAACCTACCCCCCTTTTTGCGCGGCTCGGCGGGAGCTATCGGCGCTAGTGCGGAACTCCGCGGCTGCGCGTGCTCGACGGTAAATTGGATTACGCGCTGCGTGTTTATCTTGTTTTGCGGCGTGGGGCTACTTATACATCGATTTATAACGGAGTCTCGCGAACGAAGAGATCGTCGGAGCATTAAGGAGGGGGGCCTAATTGAGGGAAACGGCGACTCGCTCAGACTGCTCCAAGGGAAGTTCGAGAACGGGGCACCGATTTATCATCCCGGTCAGGAGTCGCGAGCGGGATCACAGCGCAACGGAGGCGACGTATTGCGGCAGCGGGCGATGAATCTGGGACCGTTCGCATCACCGCAGCGAAGATGACACGCGGAGAGTGGGTAGGAGGTTTGAATCATATGTACTTTTGCAGGAACTCGAATTTTGGAGGAACCCGTGGGTCGTTCACGGAAAGGCGGCGCGAGCTACACACAGCGTCGTCGGTGCCTGTAGAACTTACGCCTTTTTCGCCCCGCTCTCTCTCGTTCTTCTTTTTCTTTTTTTGTTACCCCCTCCGTTCTTCCCCTGGTTCGCTGGCTCCGCGCGGGGCGGGCGGCGCCGCCAAGTCGGGGAAGAGGGCGAGCTCCTTCGCCGAGCCGCTTCGGATCGAGGGCCACGGATGGGCCCCATGCCCTTTGCGTGGCTCGGCAGCCTCCCTTGAAGAGGGGGAGGGGGCAGGATCCTTGCGGGTGCGATCATACCAGCGTTAATGCACCGGATCCCATCAGAACTCCGCAGTTAAGCGCACTTGGGCTAGAGTAGTACTGGGATGGGTGACCTCCCGGGAAGTCCTAGTGTTGCACCCTACCCCCCTTTTTGCGCGGCTCGGCGGGAGCGATCGGCGCTAGTGCGGAACTCCGCGGCTGCGCGTGCTCGACGGTAAATTGGGTTACGCGCTGCGTGTTTATCTAGTTTTGCGGCGTGGGGCTACTTATATATCGATTTATAACGGAGTCTCGCGAACGAAGAGATTGTCGGAGCATTAAGGAGGGGGGCCTAACTGAGGGTAACGGTGACTCGCTCGAGACTGCTCCAAGGGAAGTTCGAGAACGGGGCACCGATTTATCATCCCGTCAGAAGTCGCGAGCGGGATCACAGCGCAACGGAGGCAACGTATTGTGGCAGCGGGCGATGAATCTGGGACCGTTCGCATCACCGCAGCGAAGATGACACGGGGAGAGTGGGTAGGAGATTTGAATCATATGTACTTTTGCAGGAACTCGAATTTTGGAGGAACCCGTGGGTCATTCACGGAAAGGCGGCGCGAGCTCCACGCAGCGTCGTCGGTGGCTGCGGAACTTACGCCTTTTTTGCCCCGCTCTCTCTCATTCTTCTTTTTCTTTTTTTGTTACCCCCTCCGTTCTTCCCCTGGTTCGCTGGCTCCGCGCAGGGCAGGCGGCGCCGCCAAGTCGGGGAAGAGGGCGAGCTCCTTCGCCGCGCCGCTTCGGATCGAGGGCCACGGATGGGCCCCATGCCCTGCGCGTGGCTCGGCGGCCTCCCTTGAAGAGGGGGAGGGGGCGGGATCTTTGCGGTTGCGATCATACCAGCGTTAATGCACCGGATCCCATCAGAACTCCGCAGTTAAGTGCGCTTGGGCTAGAGTAGTACAGGGATGGGTTACCTCCCGGGAAGTCCTAGTGTTGCACCCTACCCCCCTTTTCGCGCGGCTCGGCGGGAGCGATCAGCGCTAGTGCGGAACTCCGCGGCTGCGCGTGCTCGACGGTAAATTGGATTGCGCACTGCGTGTTTATCTTGTTTTGCGGCGTGGGGCTACTTATACATCGATTTATAACGGAGTCTCGCGAACGAAGAGATCGCCAGAGCATTAAGGAGGGGGGCCTAACTGAGGGAAATGACGACTCGCTCGAGACTGCTCCAAGGGAAGTTCTAGAACGGGGCACCGATTTATCATCCCGGTCGGAAGTCGCGAGCGGGATCACAACGCAACGGAGGCGACGTATTGCGGCAGCGGGCGATGAATCTAGGACCGTTCGCATCACCGCAGCGAAGATGACACGGGGAGAGTGGGTAGGAGGTATGAATCATATGTACTTTTGCAGGAACTCGAATTTTGGAGGAACCCTTGGGTCGTTCACGGAAAGGCGACGCGAGCTCCACGCAGCGTCGTCGGTGGTCGCGGAACTTACGCCTTTTTTGCCTCGCTCTCTCGTTCTTCTTTTTCTTTTTTTGTTACCCCCTCCGTTCTTCCCCTAGTTCGCTGGCTCCGCACGGGGCGGGCGGCGCCGCCAAGCCGGGGAAGAGGGCGATCTCCTGCGGCGAGCCGCTTCGGATCGAGCGCCACGGATGGGCCCCATGCCCTGCGCGTGGCTCGGCGGCCTCCCTTGAAGAGGGGGAGGGGGCGGGATCTTTGCGGGTGCGATCATACCAGCATTAATGCACCGGATCCCATCTGAACTCTGCAGTTAAGCGTGCTTGGGCTAGAGTAGTACTGGGATGGGTGACCTCCCGGGAAGTCCTAGTGTTGCAACCTACCCCCTTTTCGCGCGGCTCGGCGGGAGCGATCGGCGCTAGTGCGGAACTCCGCGGCTGCGCGTGCTCGACGGTAAATTGGATTACGCGCTGCGTGTTTATCTTGTTTTGCGGCGTGGGGCTACTTATATTCGATTTATAATGGAGTCTCGCGAACGAAGAGATCGCCGGAGCGTTAAGGAGGGGGGCCTAACTGAGGGAAACGGCGACTCGCTCGAGACTGCTCCAAGGGAAGTTCGAGAACGGGGCACTGATTTATAATCCCGGTCGGAAGTCGCGAGAGGGATCACAACGCAACGGAGGCGACGTATTGCGGCAGCGGGCGATGAATCTAGGACCGTTCGCATCACCGCAGCGAAGATGGCACGGGAGAGTGGGTAGGAGGTTTGAATCATATGTACTTTTGCAGGAACTCGAATTTTGGAGGAACCCATGGGTCTTTCACGGAAAGGCGGCGCGAGCTCCACGCAGCGTCGTCGGTGGCGGCGGAACTTACACCTTTTTCGCCCCGCTCTCTCTCGTTCTTCTTTTTCTTTTTTTGTTACCCCCTCCGTTCTTCCCCTGGTTCGCTGGCTCCGCGCGGGGCAGGCAGCGCCGCCAAGTCGGGGAAGAGGGCGAGCTCCTTCGCCGCGCCGCTTCGGATCGAGGGCCACGGATGGGCCCCATGCCCTGCGCGTGGCTCGGCGGCCTCCCTTGAAGAGGGGGAGGGGGCGGGATCTTTGCGGTTGCGATCATACCAGCGTTAATGCACCGGATCCCATCAGAACTCCGCAGTTAAGCGCGCTTGGGCTAGAGTAGTACAGGGATGGGTTACCTCCCGGGAAGTCCTAGTGTTGCACCCTACCCCCCTTTTCGCGCGGCTCAGCGGGAGCGATCAGCGCTAGTGCGGAACTCCGCGGCTGCGCGTGCTCGACGGTAAATTGGATTGCACGCTGCGTGTTTATCTTGTTTTGCGGCGTGGGGCTACTTATACATCGATTTATAACGGAGTCCTAGTGTTGCACCCTACCTAACGAGTCTCGCGAACGAAGAGATCGCCGGAGCATTAAGGATGGGAGCCTAACTGAGGAAACGGCGACTCGCTCGAGACTGCTCCAAGGGAAGTTCGAGAACGGGGCACTGATTTATCATCCTGGTCGGGAGTCGCGAGCGGGATCACAGCGCAACGGAGGCGACGTATTGCGGCAGCGGGCGAGGAATCTAGGACCGTTCGCATCACCGCAGCGAAGACGACACGGGGAGAGTGGGTAGGAGGTTTGAATCATATGTACTTTTGCAGGAACTCGAATTTTGGAGGAACCCGTGGGTTGTTCACGGAAAGGCGGCGCGAGCTCCACGCAGCATCGTCGGTGGCTGCGGAGCTTACGCCTTTTTCGCCCCGCTCTCTCTCGTTCTTCTTTTTCTTTTTTGTTACCCCCTCCGTTCTTCCCTTGGTTCGCTGGCTCCGCGCGGGGCGGGCGGCGCCGCCAAGTCGGGGAAGAGGGCGAGCTCCTTCGCCGAGCCGCTTCGGATCGAGGCCACGGATGGGCCCCATGCCCTGTGCGTGGCTCGGCGGCCTCCCTTGAAGAGGGGGAGGGGGCAGGATCCTTGCGGGTGCGATCATACCAGCGTTAATGCACCGGATCCCATCAGAACTCCGCAGTTAAGCGCGCTTGGGCTAGAGTAGTACTGGGATGGGTGACCTCCCGGAAGTCCTAGTGTTGCACCCTACCCCCCTTTTCGCGCGGCTCGGCGGGAGCGATCGGCGCTAGTGCGGAACTCCGCGGCTGCGCGTGCTCGACGGTAAATTGGATTACGCGCTGCGTGTTTATCTTGTTTTGCGGCGTGGAGCTACTTATATATCGATTTATAACGGAGTCTCGCGAACGAAGAGATCGCCGGAGCATTAAGGAGGGGGGCCTAACTGAGGGAAACGGCCACTCGCTCGAGACTGCTCCAAGGGAAGTTCGAGAACGGGGCTCCGATTTATCATCCCGGTCGGAAGTCGCGAGTGCGATCACAGTGCAACGGAGGCGACGTATTGCTGCAGTGGGCGAGGAATCTAGGACCGTTCGCATCACCGCAGCGAAGATGACACGGGGAGAGTGGGTCGGAGGTTTGAATCATATGTACTTTTGCAGGAACTCGAATTTAGGAGGAACCCGTGGGTCGTTCACGGAAAGGCGGCGCGAGCTCCACGCAGCGTCGTCGGTGGCTGCGGAGCTTACGCCTTTTTCGCCCCGCTCTCTCTCGTTCTTCTTTTCCTTTTATTGTTACCCCCTCCGTTCTTCCCCTGGTTCGCTGGCTCCGCGCGGGGCGGGCGGCGCCACCAAGTCGGGGAAGAGGGCGAGCTCCTGCGCCGAGCCGCTTCGGATCGAGCGCCACGGATGGGCCCCATGCCTTGCGCGTGGCTCGGCGGCCTCCCTTGAAGAGGGGGAGCGGGCGAGATCTTTGCGGGTGCGATCATACCAGCGTTAATGCACCGGATCCCATCAGAACTCCGCAGTTAAGCGTGCTTGGGCTAGACTAGTACTGGGATGGGTGACCTCCCGGGAAGTCCTAGTGTTGCACCCTACCCCCCTTTTTGCGCGGCTCGGCGGGAGCGATCGGCGCTAGTGCGGAACTCCGCGGCTGCGCGTGCTCGACGGTAGATTGGATTACGCGCTGCGTGGTTATCTTGTTTTGCGGCGTGGGGCTACTTATATATCGATTTATAACGGAGTCTCGCGAACGAAGAGATCGATGGAGCATTAAGGAGGAGGGCCTAACTGAGGGTAACGGCGACTCGCTCGAGACTGCTCCAAGGGAAGTTCGAGAACGGGGCACCGATTTATCATCCCGGTCGGGAGTCGCGAGCGGGATCACAGCGCAACGGAGGCGACGTATTGCGGCAGCGGGCGATGAATCTGGGACCGTTCGCATCACCGCAGCGAAGACGACACGGGGAGAGTGGGTAGGAGGTTTGAATCATATGTACTTTTGCAGGAACTCAAATTTTGGAGGAACCCGTGGGTCGTTCACGGAAAGGCGGCGCGAGCTCCACGCAGCGTCGTCGGTGGCTGCGGAACTTACGCCTTTTTCGCCCCGCTCTCTCTCGTTCTTCTTTTTCTTTTTTTGTTACCCCCTCCGTTCTTCCCCTGGTTCGCTGGCTCTGCGCGGGGCGGGCGGCGCCGCCAAGTCGGGGAAGAGGGCGAGCTCCTTCGCCGAGCCGCTTCGGATCGAGGGCCACGGATGTGCCACATGCCCTGCGCGTGGCTCGGCGGCCTCCCTTGAAGAGGGGGAGGGGGCAGGATCCTTGCGGGTGCGATCATACCAGCGTTAATGCACCGGATCCCATCAAAACTCCGTAGTTAAGGGCGCTTGGGCTAGAGTAGTACTGGGATGGGTGACCTCCCGGGAAGTCCTAGTGTTGCACCCTACCCCACTTTTCGCGCGGCTCGGCGGGAGCGATCGATGCTAGTGCGGAACTCCGCGGCTGCGCGTGCTCGACGGTAAATTGGATTACGTGCTGCGTGTTTATCTAGTTTTGCGGCGTGGGGCTACTTATATATCGATTTATAACGGAGTCTCGCGAACGAAGAGATCGCCGGAGCATTAAGGAGGGGGGCCTAACTGAGGGAAACGACGACTCGCTCGAGACTGCTCCAAGGGAAGTTCGAGAACGGGGCACCGATTTATCATCCCGGTTGGAAGTCGCGAGCGGGATCACAGCGCAACGGAGGCGACGTATTGTGGCAGCGGGCGATGAATCTGGGACCGTTCGCATCACCGCAGCGAAGATGACACGGGGAGAGTGGGTAGGAGGTTTGAATCATATGTACTTTTGCAGGAACTCGAATTTTGGAGGAACCCGTGGGTCGTTCACGGAAAGGCGGCGCGAGCTCCACGTAGCGTCGTCGGTGGCTGCGGAGCTTACGCATTTTTCGCCCCGCTCTCTCTCGTTCTTCTTTTTCTTTTTTTGTTACCCCCTCCGTTCTTCCCCTGGTTTGCTGGCTCCGCGCGGGGCGGGTGGCGCCGCCAAGTCGGGGAAGAGAGCGAGCTCCTTCGCCGAGCCGCTTCGGATCGAGGGCCACGGATGGGCCCATGCCCTGCGCGTGGCTCGGCGGCCTCCCTTGAAGAGGGGGAGGGGGCAGGATCCTTGCGGGTGCGATCATACCAGCGTTAATGCACCGGATCCCATCAGAACTCCGCAGTTAAGCGCGCTTGGGCTAAAGTAGTACTGGGATGGGTGACCTCCCGGGAAGTCCTAGTGTTGCACCCTACCCCCCTTTTGGCGCGGCTCGGCGGGAGCGATCGGCGCTAGTGTGGAACTCCACGGCTGCGCGTGCTCGACGGTAAATTGGATTACGCGCTGCGTGTTTATCTTGTTTTGCGGCGTGGGGCTACTTATATATCGATTTATAACGGAGTCTCGCGAACGAAGAGATCGCTGGAGCATTAAGGAGGGGGGCCTAACTGAGGGAAACGGCAACTCGCTCGAGACTGCTCCAAGGGAAATTCGAGAACGGGGCACCGATTTATCATCCCGGTCGGAAGTCGCGAGTGGGATCACAGCGCAACAGAGGCGACGTATTGCGGCAGCGGGCGAGGAATCTAGGACCGTTCGCATCACCGCAGCGAAGATGACACGGGGAGAGTGGGTAGGAGGTTTGAATCATATGTACTTTTGTAGGAACTCGAATTTTGGAGGAACCCATGGGTCATTCACGGAAAGGCGGCGCGAGCTCCACGCAGCGTCGTCGGTGACCGCGGAACTTACGCCTTTTTCGCCCCGCTCTCTCTCGTTCTTCTTTTCCTTTTATTGTTACCCCCTCCGTTCTTACCCTGGTTCGCTGGCTCCGCGCGGGGCGGGCGGCGCCGCCAAGTCGGGGAACAGGGCGAGCTCCTGCGCCAAGCCGCTTCGAATCGAGCGCCACTGATGGGCCCCATGCCCTGCGCGTGGCTCGGCAGCCTCCCTTGAAGAGGGGGAGGGGGCGGGATCTTTGCGGGTGCGATCATACCAGCGTTAATGCACCGGATCCCATCAGAACTCCGCAGTTAAGCGCGCTTGGGCTACAGTAGTACTGGGATGGGTGACCTCCCTCGAAGTCCTAGTGTTGCACCCTACCCCCCTTTTCGCGCGGCTCGGCGGGAGCGATCGGCGCTAGTGCGGAACTCCGCGGCTGCGCATGCTCGACGGTAAATTGGATTACGCGTTGCGTGTTTATCTTGTTTTGCGGCGTGGGGCTACTTATATATCGATTTATAACGGAGTCTCGCGAACGAAGAGATCGCCGGAGCATTAAGGAGGGGGGCCTAACTGAGGGAAACGGCGACTCGTTCGAGACTGCTCCAAGGGAGGTTCGAGAACGGGGCACCGATTTAACATCCCGGTCGGAAGTCGCGAGCGGGATCACAACGCAACGGAGGCGACGTATTGCGACAACGGGCGATGAATCTAGGATCGTTCGCATCACCGCAGCGAAGATGGCACGGGGAGAGTGGGTAGGAGGTTTGAATCATATGTACTTTTGCAGGAACTCGAATTTTGGAGGAACCCGTGGGTCGTTCACAGAAAGGCGGCGCGAACTCCACGCAACGTCATCGGTGGCCACGGAACTTACGCCTTTTTCGCCCCCTCTCTCTCGTTCTTCTTTTCCTTTTATTGTTACCCCCCTCGTTCTTCCCCTGGTTCGCTGGCTCCGCGCGGGGCGGGCGGCGCCGCCACGTTGGGAAAGAGGGCGAGCTCCTGCGCCGAGCGGCTTCGGATCGAGCGCCACGGATGGGCCCCATGCCCTGCGCGTGGCTCGGCGGCCTCCCTTGAAGAGGGGGAGGGGGCGGGATCTTTACGGGTGCAATCATACCAATGTTAATGCACCGGATCCCATCAGAACTCCGCAGTTAAGCGCGCTTGGGCTAGAGTAGTACTGGGATGGGTGACCTCCCGGGAAGTCCTAGTGTTGCACCCTACCCCCCTTTTTGCGCGGCTCGGCGGGAGCGATCGGCGCTAGTGCGGAACTCCGCGGCTGCGCGTGCTCGACGATAAATTGGATTACGCGCTGCGTGTTTATCTTGTTTTGCGGCGTTGGGCTACTTATATATCGATTTATAACAGAGTCTCTCGAACGAAGAGATCGCCAGAGCATTAAGGAGGGGGGCCTAACTGAGGGAAACGGCGACTCGCTCGAGACTGCTCCAAGGGAAGTTCGAGAACGGGGCACCGATTTATCATCCCGGTCGGAAGTCGCGAGCGGGATCACAACGCAACGGAGGCGACGTATTGCGACAGCGGGCGATGAATCTAGGACGGTTCGCATCACCGCAGCGAAGATGGCACGGGGAGAGTGGGTAGGAGGTTTGAATCATATGTACTTTTGCAGGAACTCGAATTTTGGAGGAACCCGTGGGTCGTTCACGGAAAGGCGGCGCGAGCTCCACGCAGCGTCGTCGGTGGCCGCGGAACTTAAGCCTTTTTCGCCCCGCTCTCTCTCGTTCTTCTTTTCCTTTTATTGTTACCCCCTCCATTCTTCCCCTAGTTCGCTGGCTCCGCGCAAGGCGGGCGGTGCCGCCAAGTCGGGGAAGAGGGCGAGCTCTTGCGCCGAGCCGCTTCGGATCGAGCGCCACGGATGGGCCCCATGCCCTACGCGTGGCTCGGCGGCCTCCCTTGAAGAGGGGGAGGGGGAGGGGGCGGGATCTTTGCGGGTGCGATCATACCAGCGTTAATGCACCGGATCCCATCAGAACTCCGCAGTTAAGCGCGCTTGGGCTAGTGTAGTAGTGGGATGGGTGACCTCCCGGGAAGTCCTAGTGTTGCACCCTACCCCCCTTTTTGCGCGGCTCGCGGGAGCGATCGGCGCTAGTGCGGAACTCCGCGACTGCGCGTGCTCGACGGTAAATTGGATTACGCGCTGCGTGTTTATCTTGTTTTGCGGCGTGGGGCTACTTATATATCGATTTATAACGGAGTCTTGCGAACGAAGAGATCGCCGGAGCATTAAGGAGGGGGGCCTAACTGAGGGAAACGACGATTTGCTCGAGACTGCTCCAAGGGAAGTTCGAGAACGGGGCACCGATTTATCATCCCGATCGGAAGTCGCGAGCGGGATCACAGCGCAACGGAGGCGACGTATTGCGGTCGCGGGCGATGAATCTGGGACCGTTCGCATCACCGCAGCGAAGATGACACGGGGAGAGTGGGTAGGAGGTTTGAATCATATGTACTTTTGCAGGAACTCGAATTTTGGAGGAACCCGTGGGTCGTTCACGGAAAGGCGGCGCGAGCTCCACGCAGCGTCGTCGGTGGCCGCGGAACTTACGCCTTTTTTGCCCCGCTCTCTCTCGTTCTTCTTTTCCTTTTTTTGTTACCCCCTCCGTTCTTCCCCTGATTCGCTGGCTCCGCGCTGGGCGGGCGGCGCCGCCAAGTTGGGGAAGAGGGCGAGCTCCTGCACCGCGCCGCTTCGGATCGAGGGCCACGGATGGGCCCCATGCCCTGCGCGTGGCTCGGCGGCCTCCCTTGAAGAGTGGGAGGGGGCGAGATCTTTGCGGGTGCAATCATACCAGCGTTAATGCACCGGATCCCATCAGAACTCCGCAGTTAAGCGCGCTTGGGCTAGAGTAGTACTGGGATGGGTGACCTCCCGGGAAGTCCTAGTGTTGCACCCTCCCCCCCTTTTTGCGCGGCTCGACGGGAGCGATCGGCGCTAGTGCGGAACTCCGCGGCTGCGCGTGCTCGACGGTAGATTGGATTACGCGCTGCGTGTTTATCTTGTTTTGCGGCGTGGGTCTACTTATATATCGATTTATAACGGAGTCTCGCGAACGAAGAGATCGCTGGAGCATTAAGGAGGGGGGCCTAACTGAGGGTAATGGCGACTCGCTCGAGACTGCTCCAAGGGAAGTTCGAGAACGGGGCACCGATTTATCATCCCGGTCGGAAGTCGCGAGCGGGATCACAGCGCAACGGAGGCGACGTATTGCCGCAGCGGGCGATGAATCTAGGACCGTTCGCATCACCGCAGTGAAGATGACACAGGGAGAGTGGGTAAGAGGTTTGAATCATATGTACTTTTGCAGGAACTGAAATTTCGGAGGAACCCGTGGGTCGTTCACGGAAAGGCAGCGCAAGCTCCACGCAGTGTCGTCGGTGGCCGCGGAACTTACGCCTTTTTCGCCCCACTCTCTCTCGTTCTTCTTTTTCTTTTTTTGTTACTGTTGTTGAGGTAAATCCTCTCTGCGGAAAGAGACGATCCCTACTAACCCAAACTTGGTCTAGCAACAATCACACAATGCTATCACGCAAGTTCCTAATTGCAAATAAGAAGTAGATGGTGAGAACCTACTTGGATTCCAACGCTATTGTTCATCAAAGAGATGTCGCCCTCGTTTCTTTGCCTTGGCCGGTCACGATCCTCACGACCTCCATGATTGGACACCTGCACATGCAAAGAACAACACGAAAACAAGCATAAAATCTAGTAAATGCAATTATATATCAGTCAGAAAAGATATAACTCAACATCAAACATAGGACAATGAGAGTGGAACCATAATGATAGTCATCTATTATTAATAAATAACAAAGAAGAATACAACCATTGTTCTGACGTCAAATCCTCCTTTGGCTGGGTAGTCAGCTACACAAGTCTTGCAAAGCTTGTTGGGATGAGGAACAAGCCTCTCTCTCTTTGGGTGACAAGAATCTCCTTACTTAGATTTGGCCTTATGGGTGCAAAGAAGGCTCTTGCAGCTTCAAACTATTGTCTCTTGACTATTGTGACTGTAACTATTGTAACTTTGACTAGCTTGCTCAAGGCATAGAGGCAAGATTTTATAGATAGAGAGGAAAGAGATAGGATCAACCACATTATTCATGGGATTGGCTTTATTACTTGGAAACTTCCATGAAAGGTGGCAAACCACTTTCCCTTCTATGGAGATTCGGAGCCAAACCATCCTAGCTCAACATAGATTCAGTTGGTGAATGGGTTGAAGCGAACCTTCGGGAGTTTGGTGGTTGAAAACTTTACTCAATTTGGTTGGCGCGAGTGAGACTCTGAGACAGAGCGCCAATGGCGCGCCCCTTTTAGAGGATTTCCCTCATTTGCACGGGCAGTGAACTGTGGACCCGCGCTAATGCAAAAAGAGTTGTTTTCATGAGTAGTTTGCAGGAGATGTCTTCAGGGAAAATGAAGCTCATACTCAGAGGAATATAATGCAAGTGATTTCAGGTCATGTCACTTCTCACAGGTCCCGAAATGAATCCTCCAGTATACAGGTGAGGGGTAACAGGGACATTGACAAACGGTGACAAATTGTTGTGTAACAGATGCCCCCTAAAGCATGAGGCCCGAGAGAGAGAGGGGTGAAATGCTTTACAAGAACATGCGTGACTGAAAACACGGCCGCCGGAGAAACTGTGTAAAGAAGTACAACTGATATCTTAAGTACATGATATATGTGTGGTATGGGCACAGCCATCCATAATAGAGTACACAATAATCTAGATCCAGGGTATGAGCGTAGCCATCCAGAGAGGATCGAAATAGAGACTCAGGCATGGTCGCATCCATCCAGTGAATGAGTCATGTAATGAACATAATAAGCCACAAATCGTAGCCTGGATTCCAATAGACAAAATCCAGGGTCTTGCACTCCATCTCAACCCGGACAGAGTACAAGTTCAAGCATGTGAATGCATGAGTTGAAGTCGAACATGCATGAACATCGTCTGATTACCAGTCAATGATGAAAACTGTTAACAGACGCGAGAGGTACCACCAATAATGACAATGGCCCTCAAGGTACTATAGGTACAATCTACGGCGTGTGAATCAATGAGCTGGCGTCGAACACCCGTAGAATCATTCGATCGGAGGCCAATGATGAAAACCTCTCGTCGAACACGAAGAACCTGCCATTGAGGCATGCAGGCTCCAAGGCACCGAAGGGAGTCTCTAGATCAACTTCCTGGATAATGAGCTGAAGTCGACAGGAAGTGACCTTGATCAAAGGTGGGCCATAGTGTTTCCCACATCAGTGACACGAGACAAAGGAAGAATGTTGTGGTGAATCAAAATTATGTGAGGTATCAGAGGAGGTTGTACTGCTGCAGAGGTCAACTTCTCTTGAACATATCGGCGGCACGACAGTGGATTTGGCAGTATTTGACATCAAATGAGCAGAGGTCATGGTGACAAGGTAGTGAGCAGATGAGAGGCCAAATAGGATAACCCAAACCCACGGAGGCTAGTGTAAAACAAGATGAGATGTCCCCACCCCGACACGAATGCAGACTAGTGCCATGTTCAAGAGCGACATACTGCCGACACGACGACAATTATGGATCCATTTTCCCCACCATTTCTGGCGAGTACCCCAGTTATTTTTAACAAGCTTGATGGGGATAGCATATGCTTGTGAGTGTCATTATGACGGAATCCGATGTCATTAAGTTTTAACGAGTCTGACAAAGGAAGAACTCAGCGTCTTTTCATGTTTAGAGAGTTTGAAAAGACAGCAAAAAAGAAAACTCCAGGGGGGTCCTTTTTCGTAAAGTTGTGTCTCCCGAGCCCGAAAAAGTATAAAACAATGCTCGAAAGAACCGCCCGACCATTACGATCGAGGAGTACTTTTCATATGTAGTGATATCGATCCGAAAAAGTAGAAAAGTGATCAACATCACGTCGTTTCGTAACCATTAAAGAACCTGAAACGACAAGGGCCCGACGATCTTTTCATTTTTACACGGTCGGAAAAGGGTTTAAAGACGACCGCCTCTTATTTATGTTTAACGAGTCAAGAGGGGAAACCCGACAATCTTTTCATTTTTAGCAAGTCAAAAAAGAGCTGAAAGATGACTCCATAGTGACTTTTTCGTGTATTTACCGAGTCCGAAAAAAGTATAAAATACAACTCGTTTCACCATCGAAGTTGCAAAAAGAACCTGTCATGGCACCAAAAGCAAGCGTAAAATCCATTTTCGACCAAAAATATATTAAAATATTCAAAAAACAACTCTTTAACCCTAATTACAAGTCAAAAAGTCTATAAATATGGTGAAAATGTAAAAAAATAAAATTACTTTTACTTTTTACCTCTTGCATAGTGGTAGTGGTCCATTTGGGGTGCAAACTTCGAGCAGCGATTACCACCAATCCGGGCAACCATTTGAGATTCCGCCAGTTCTAGGTAAGAGGCGCTTCTTTTAGCTCCATTTCCATACTTGTTTTATGCATTTTGTTCCTTAATTGAGCCTCCGTAAGGGGGATTTTAAAATTTAGGGTTGCGCCCCATTGGCGCGGGTATCCGGCACAGGTCCGTGCCAATGGGGTGATTCGCTCATGGAGGCCCGAGTTCTTCATATGGCTTCGCCGTCAACTGATCGTGGTAGAGGATTGGCCATACGCGGGAACCAACTTCATGGGGGACCCAGACCTCCCACTTCCAGAGGGAGAGGAGTGGGAAGAGGAGTTAGGTATGATCTTCTCTTTTTGGTGTTTTATGTATTTTCATTTTTTTTTTGTCAATACATGCATGTTCTGATGACAGTCGTATGTATATGCAGATGTGGGCCCAGAGCGACCAGCCGGCTTGTCTCCTATAGCGCGGAGGGACCAACCTGCAGCTGACCCTCAGGCAAGGGGTGCCGTGGGGGAAGAGCTGGTGCAGAATCTCGAGGGACTTACCCAAGGGATTCCAGGCTACGCTAGATTGGCGGACGTGCCCTTTGCATACCAGAGGCACACAGTGGGGGTGCCGACCCGCATCCATCGTCTGTTGAGACGCTTGGTGCGCGCGGTGACGTGCTATCATGAGCACCACCACGAGTAGACTCCTAGGCTTCTTTCATGCATATTTTTTGAGGGACATGTTGTCCGAGGATGTATCAGGATGAACATGTATTATTTTTGGGTTTTGTAACGCACGCGGTGCAAACATTATGACACACACATATATATATATATATGCCTACGGTTTATTATTGTGCTTTTATGTGCTTGCTTGTATGATGTTTTGATTATAAATTACGCAAATGTCTATCTAATACATGATTGGCCAATGCATCAGATAATGTGTTTAATCGTCGTGGAATATGCTGATATGTGATAAAGTCAAAATTCCTTTCTAACAATTTAACACGTAAGTACAACCTTAAAATGTGACGGTCTCTGACGGAATATCGCCCATTGAGCTGATGGACGACAAGCTGAGAGTCTAGGTTAACAAGCAATGTACGAATACCGAGATTAATTGCCTCGGCTAATAATTCAATAACAACGCTATATTCAGCAACATTGTTTGTAGTACAGCCTAAACAGACACCTTGAAGGTCTATCAACTCACCGTGAGGATCGTAGATCACCCACGCCGCAGAGGACAAATTACGAGTACTGCGGCAGGCACCATCGGCGAAACCAATGTAAGGTGCACCCGACATCTGCACAAGAAGCAAAAAGACACAATAAGGGGCAATCACGCTTTCACACCAAACCGAAAACATGAAAACTCACACACACACACACACGCATGTACAAATCGAAGCGCACTAAACTTGAGAATAAAGGGACGGGCATGCCCCCCAGCATGGTGTCTCAATTCGAGGTACATGCCCCCAAGCTTCAGTCCATTGAAAATGGAGTGAAGGTTGACATCACTGTTATTGCGCTCGAATGGCATAATATCGCCCCGGGATTCTACCTGATTAGCGGGAGGAAGGACCCGTGGATCAAAACACACAGAAATCATGTTAATAGGGGCGAGATTCGGAGGTGGAAGGGGAAAGACACCCATAAGAGCGGGATCTTTAAAGAGTCCGGCTCCCACACTCTCGAATGATTTAGAGGTATGCTCCACGAATGGCACATTACCTTCGGAAGAAGAGGCGAAGAAGGAGAGCTGGTACACCGTGAAAATCTTTCCTTGATGAGGGAAACGAATGACACGGAAAAGGGAGGAAGCCACGGCTTGCATGGCGTATGTCTAGCTACGTCCGAGGAGGAGGTTGTAGGTAAGATTAGCGTCGACAACTTCGACCTCCACTTCTACCGTCTTCCCTTCCAAGGAGATGGGCAAGCGTTGGAGGATACCGTAAGGACGGGACTCTCTTCCATCAAAGGCTTCTAACGTCGTAGGAGACTGGCTCAATGTTGGAGAACCAATAGCTTTCCAGCAAGCATTAGACATGATGCAAGTTGACGCACCTTCATCAATGACTGTACGATGAATCGTTTTACCATTGATGATGACCTGTATAAAGAAAGCAATTTGGTGAGGCAGTCTTGGCGTATAGCCCTCGAGATCAAAAGAAATCAGATCCGAGTCAGCCGGGTCTATGCCACCGATGGCCGATAGCAAGGACTTCCTCTGGGAGGGGCAGCTCTGGAGGACTTCTAGAGCGGACATAGCAGACGGAGCCTGGGCTAAGTCCTCAACAATGCTGTAGTGCTGAGCAGCACGGGCATTCGGGTTGTAAGAAGACTTCCAGAGTACACCTTTTGGAGGGGGTCGGATCGTCGTCTCAGTGCTAGGTCGTTCGATGTGGAGTGGACCAGAACTAGACGGAGGAGCGCTGGAGGGGACCTCCAGCTCTTTCCCGGCATGAGATGGATATTCTTTCGCTCGAGTAGTGACATGGATGGGAATCGTCCCAGCCATGAAGACTTGAGAGCCGAATGAAGAAGAGGGTTGCGATGGATCTGCCACCATTTGAGTTTGCTGGGAAGGGAAAGGTTATTTAAGCACAGCAGGAGTCCCAGGAGCACCTTTCAACAATTGACTAACTTCGGACCGCCTGGGGCAGTCTTTAGTGTAGTGATCCTCATCACAAATAAGACAAGGATACATAGGTTTACGTTTGGCTCCTTCCTCGGGTGGAGGTTTAGGGGAGTCCTGTTTGGGTTGTTCGGTCTTATTCTTAGCTTTCCCTTTCTTTTTCCCTTTCGAGGATTTATCCGCCGTGGTGGACTGAACGACATTAACCTCGGAGGTACTTGCAGAATTAGATTGACCCTGAGAAGTGTTTCCATTAGAAGCATTCTGTTTTTGCTTCCCAGGGTTCGCGGTTGATTTCTTTGATGACGTGTTTACAGAGCCAATAACTCCGTCAACGGATGGTTTTGGCGGAGCTTTGGATGTTCCGGGTCTCGAGGCGTCTAGAAAATAATCATATAAAGTACCTGACTGAGAGTATACTAAGTCGAGGTACTGAGCACGTGTGATAGCTTGCTCTTCAGTTACACAAGCTCCCATGGCGATGTCTCGCGCGATCGTAGGGACAAAGGAAGTCGTGAACCAATCGGTCAGGAGCTGATCAGGAATCCAAAATTTGATCAAGCAACGACGCCATCTCCATTCATGTATATGATCTGATATATGCGTGGCCGTGTCCTGTTTGAGAGACGTAAGGAGATGTGTCCTTGTCTCATACCGAATGGGTAACTGAAAATGAGTTAGGAATGCCATAGCCAACGAGTTGAAATCTTGAAATGTTCCGCGATTTAACTCAATATACCACTTAGCGGCTGAGCCGGTGAGAGTCCTTTGGAAGAGGCGGAGCCGGATGGAGTCATCAAGCCATGAGTTGGATGAGCACCAAAGGTGATAGGTCATGACATGGGCTTGAGGATCTTCACCAGCTTTGCCATCGAATTTTGGGCAATCACCGGGTATTTTAGTTGGAACTGGTGACCAATATGGATTATGAAGAATGGGATCATTCGTCAACTTGGACACATCTGGAAGTTCTAACGTCGCTAAGAAAGGCAACTGAGGATTAAAGGACATTTGCGGCTGTGGAAGAGCGGTAGTACCAGGGTTCCAACCAGGTGGTGGTTGCCCCCATGAACTTTGTCCGGATGGGCCTGGCCCATAAGGGTTCTGCCCATAGGGATTTTGCCCATAGGGGTTCTGTCCATAAGGATTTTGTCCATAAGCAGACAGTTGACCCTGGGTCTGCCCCCCAGCACCCCATGGATTAGCAACTTGTCCTGCAGGTGCAACGTACTGTTGCTGATAATTCTAGTAAGGAGTGACCTGCATTTGTTGATAATTTTGATAAGGGGTAAACTGAGTTTGCCCCTGGGGTTGCTGGTAGCCATACGTTTGCTGAGCTCCATACTGAGCCTGATAAGAAGGCTGCGCTTGGTAGGAAAGTTGGGGTCGTGGCCCACCTTGCATTTGATAACCAAGTTGAGTTTGGGGCCCAGAAGGATGTCCTTGAACAGGTTGAGCTTGGACCATCTAGCCGGAAGGTTGACCTGGTTGGGTTTGGGATGGACCTGTTTGCCCAGAAGGATGAGCTTGCTGGGTAGTGGGTTGTCCTTGAGCAACCAAGGGTTGTCCTTGCGGAACAGATGGTTGAGCAGGCTGGACAGCCGGTTGACCTTGAGGTTGGCCAGCCTGTCCAGAAGGATGACTAAGCTGGGCAGTGGGTTGGCCTTGTTGTGAAGAAAGCTGACCCACTTGCCCAGAAGGATGACTAGGCTGAGCAGTGGGTTGGCCTTGTTGTAGGTAAGGCTGCCCCCCTTGCCCAGAAGGATACCCCTGTTGGACTGCCGGTTGACCTTGTGGAATGTAAGTTTGTCCGGTTTGTCCAGAGGGATAACCCTGCTGAATACCAGGTTGGCCTTGTTGGATATAAGGTTGTCCTGGTTGTCTAGACGGGTAACCTTGCTGGGTACCAGGTAGCCCCGTATAACTAGAAGGTTGATTCAGATAATTAAAAGATGGACCACCAGCGGCCGAAGGTTGTCCCTGATAGGGTTGTCCTTGTAGGCCCCCAGGTTGTCCTAGGTAAGACTGGCCATAATATTGCTGCCCCTGGGGGGTTTGCACATAAGATGGCTGGCCTTGGTTAGGTGGTCCCTGAAGTTGTGCAGGCATTGCTTGGCCCCCATGGAAAGAGGTGGTACCAGGGTTCCAAGCAATGGATAATGGTACCGAAACCTCAACAACAGGTTGAGTAGGCAAGGGTTGAGAGAGTTGAAGGTATTGACCGGTAGAATCATAATAAAAGAATGGACCCTGCGCATTCGGATCCTGAACAGCTTGTCCAGATGCATCATATGGCCCCCCTCCTGGAACGGGACCAGAAGAGGGTGGAGCACTTTGTGCAGGGTGGACAACTCTAGGCGAGAGTGCCGGCTGGCCATTACTCACTTGACCGTGAGGGGGACCAGCACCAGTGTTCAAGGCTGAGCTGTTACGGCACAAACAACCGGAGTTGAATGTGCTACACAAACAGTTGGATTCGTCAGAACTGAAGTGACAGGTGTAGTGTGGACTTGTGAAACAAAAGATCCCGTGGTGGGAGTGATATGGGGATCCCACATGGTCGAAGCAGGGGTCCTGGCACTTACCCTATCCCTCAACGACTGATAGCGTGGGGGGAGCAGAGAAGTAGCTGGGATGGGAGTGTCGATATTCGACAACACAGGTGTCTCACTCACTCTAGGAGATGTCTCATCCATGTGAGAGGTAGACATTGGAGACGAAACACCAGGGGGGGTAAAAGGAATATCGTCCTCGTCAGGCTCCCAGATGGGGTTCCAATGAATTTCGTAACCTTCGTCGTCCGGAGCATGAGAGTTGATCGGTTGGATACTCGGGATAACAGGAAGAGTATCACTTACAACCGGTACCTCAGGAGCAGCAGAAGACGGAGAGCCTTGATCACTTGGAACGGGAGTCGACGGTTCAGCCAGGATTACAAACTTCAAACAAACCTAAGGGAATCTAACGATAAAGGACCCTACTCAAACTAACGCACACAAGATCTAACCAGGTAATGTTTATCGTGGCCAAATGAATTTTAAGACGCAAGGACACAACTTGACCTTTTCATGTTTTAAGAGTCGAGAAAAGGACAAAAAGGTGACTCTAGTCGCCTTCAAATGTTTTATGAGCCCGAAGTGACAAACTGCTCAAGTGAGCCTTTTCTTTTAAGGAGTCTGAAAAGGATCAAAAGTGACTACTCTGGAGAACTAGGCAAAAGGGTTTACCAAACAAATCCGTAAAACTGCATATACACCTTGGCAGTCATATGAAAACCAAGGACTTCCCGTACGGCAGTCAATCTTCCCGAATGCTGTGTTCGGTGCGTTACGGCTTGTAAGGCGGCAGACACGGCTTCCTGTGGATAAAGGATGATAACCTAGTGGGGTCTCCCCTATATACGTGACGATACGTGGGAGTTCAAATCCGTGCTAGACCACTATCGAGTCACAAAAGGAGGAATCACCCAACCGTAGTGTGAAACAACAGTGACTAGTTTTAATGACGTCGGAGCACGTCTCTAGCCTAGACCTCTAATTAGTGAGTGTTATGTTCCAATGCGTTTTTAAGTTCATTCAGTTCATTTTATGGTTGATCTTTAGTTAAGTTTCAGTTTCCAGGTCCTACTTTATGTAATCTCTCACAATTTCCTAAATGCAAGCTATATGCCAAAGAATATCATTTCGTTCGATGAATACTAACTACGAGAGAGTTGAGAATTTTTCAAACAAAATGACCACAAACAATCAAGAAGCACTCTAATGCAGCTAATGACAAATAAACGAAACTTTTCTTTGTTTTAAATCACTTAATCAATGAAAAGCTCCTAAGTTCAATTAACTAATGCAACGCAAAAGAGATTATTCGTTTTTCTTTTCAATGGCAAAGTGCACTAGACAAATTTTGAGAGACAGTAACACCGAGCAAAAGATCAATTTCAATCAATGAGAACACAATCGAATCCCCAAAACACCAAAACAGTCCTTCAAACCAAGAAGAAAGCACAAAGACCTCTTATGAGCTATGTGATCCAAGCCCAAACGAAGCCAAGTGAAACCCAAGCGAAAAAGAAGAAAATCACTTGAATAACAAGAAAAAACTTTGACAACTACTGAGCAAATGCAAAAGGATAATCACAATGTTGACCGGATGATCAAAGAACACAAAACACCTACGGGAGGCTCGACGCACAAAGCCACTAGATGCCCTAGGGCTAAAATGTGAAATCGATAGAAAAAGGCAGACACCCGAAAGATGAAGGTCTAAAACCAGTCAAACCAAGATCAAACACACTCCAGTAATTGAAAAGACACATCAAGACACAAATCCAAGCTCAGAGGGCTTAAGGACAAGCAAACTGAAAATTTGACAGGCCTGGAGTGACTGTCAGGCTGCAACTCGCGCTTTTATAGGATTGGCGCGGGTTGTCTTTGATCAACTTGCACCAATAGCGCGACTGTAAGGCTAAAAAGCGCGCTAATCAAGTTTGCTAAATCAAAAACAAAAGCAAGCGACCCAGGGCTTGAAGACAGTATCTAGGCAAACCAGGAAGCAAGAAATAGCAAGAAATCCAACCCAGAAAGCTATCTAAGCAATCAAAGCAAGAAAAACCAAAGAGACAAGACAAACTCCAAGTTGTTTAGTCTGTAAACCAAACCGGAGATTGACTGAAGTGGCGTTGATCTACTTCGCTAATGCAAAGCAATAGCGTTTCGAAGGCTACCTGGCCGTACTTCAGGCTCCGTCTAAAGTTTACAAATCAAACAACAAGATCTCCCCAGTGGAGTCGCCAAATTGTTGTGGAGGTAAATCCTCTCTGCGGACAGAGACGATCCCTACTGGCCCAAACCGGGTCTAGCAACAATCACACAATGCTATCACGCAAGTTCCTAATTGCAAATAAGAAGTAGATGCTGAGAACCTACTTGGATTCCAATGCTAGTGTTCGTCGAAGAGATGTCGCCCTCGTTCCTTTGCCTTGGCCGGTCGCGATCCTCACGATCTCTGTGATTGGACACCTGCACATGCAAAGAACAACACGAAAACAAGCATAAAATCTAGTAAATGCAATTATATATCAGTCAGAAAAGATATAACTCAACATCAAACATAGGACAATGAGAGTGGAACCATAATGATAGTCATCTATTATTAATAAATAACAAAGAAGAATACAACCATTGTTCTGACGTCAAATCCTCCTTTGGCTGGGTAGTCAGCTACACAAGTCTTGCAAAGCTTGTTGGGATGAGGAACAAGCCTCTCTCTCTTTGGGTGACAAGAATCTCCTTACTTAGATTTGGCCTTATGGGTGCAAAGAAGGCTCTTGCAGCTTCAAACTATTGGCTCTTGACTATTGTGACTGTAACTATTGTAACTCTGACTAGCTTGCTCAAGGCATAGAGGCAAGATTTTATAGATAGAGAGGAAAGAGATAGGATCAACCACATTATTCATGGGATTGGCTTTATCACTTGGAAACTTCCATGAAAGGTGGCAAACCACTTTCCCTTCTATGGAGATTCGAAGCCAAACCATCCTAGCTCAACATAGATTCAGTTGGTGAATGGGTTGAATCGAACCTTCGGGAGTTTGGTGGTTGAAAACTTTACTCAATTCGGTTGGCGCGAGTGCGACTCTGAGACAGAGCGCCAATGGCGCGCCCCTTTTAGAGGATTTCCCTCATTGGCGAGGGCAGTGAACTGTGGACCCGCGCTAATGCAAAAAGAGCTGTTTTCATGAGTAGTTTGCAGGAGATGTCTTCAGGGAAAATGAAGCTCATACTCAGAGGAATATAATGCAAGTGATTTCAGGTCATGTCACTTCTCACAGGTCCCAGAATGAATCCTCCAGTATACAGGTGAGGGGTAACAGGGACGGTGACAAACATTGACAAATTGCTGTGTAACAGTAACCCCCTCCGTTCTTCCCCTGGTTCGTTGGCTCTGCGCGGGGTGGGCGGCGCCGCCAAGTCGGGGAAGAGGGCGAGCTCCTGCGCTGAGCCGCTTCGGATCGAGGGCCATGGATGGGCCCCATGCCCTGCGCGTGGCTCGGCGGCCTCCCTTGAAGAGGGGGAGGAGGCGAGATCTTTGTGGGTGCGATCATACCAGCGTTAATGCACCGGATCCCATCAGAACTCTGCAGTTAAGAGCGCTTGAGCTAGAGTAGTACTGGGATGGGTGACCTCCCGGGAAGTCCTAGTGTTGCACCCTACCCCCCTTTTTGCGCGGCTCGGCGGGAGCGATCGGCGCTAGTGCGGAACTCCGCGGCTGCGCGTGCTCGACGGTAAATTGGATTACGTCCTGCGTGTTTATCTTGTTTTGCGGCGTGGGTGTTGGAGAGGTAAATCCCCTCTACGGATAGAGGCGATCCCTACTAGCCCAGCAGGGGTCTAGCAACAATCACACAATGCTGCTACGCATGTTCCTAATTACAATTAAACAAGAGGTAAAGAGCACCTACTTGGATTCCTGCGCTGTCGTTTGACGAAGAGATGTTGCCTTCGCTCCTCCGCTTCGACTGGTCACAATCCTCCGCGATCTCCGCGAATAGATACCTGCACACATGAAGGGGAAACAAACACAAGCGTGAAATCTAGTAAAAGCAACCATACATCAGTCAGAAAAGATGTAATTCACATTTAACCATTGCATAGACAAATGAGAATGGAACAATAATAGCAGTCATCTATTATTAATCAGAATAGAGAAGAGTACAACCAAATGTTCTGACGTCGGTAACCTTCTCAGGAGGGGCCAGTCAGCATGTATCTCAAGCATTCACCTTTGAGGATGATTCTCCCAAGACAAACAACTCTCTCTCTCACACAAATAGCACAAAACAACCTTCCCTAAGCAATCAATCACTTCCACACCTAGCACACCAAACCTATAGCAGCAATCTGAGCACTACAAGCTCTGTACAATCCAAGCTATTCCAAGCTAAGTCTAACTATCCAAAACTAGCTGCTCATGGTAATGGTGGAAGTTTATATAGGAGAAGGAGTCTCCTATAAGGGTGGAAGGATGAGCTTATCTTCAAGGGAAGTTGTTGCAAAGGGTCGAACAGACATGCCATAGAAGGGAGTCAACATTCACAAAGCTAACAACCAAGCCTGGAGTGATCTGGAAGGCTGGCTGTTTGAACAAATTCGCCCAAACTGGATCAGCGCGGATTATGAGGCAACTGACGCGATGTCGCCGCGTCTACATAACTGGGACAGTCATGTCAGCGCGGAAGAACACGGGAAAGGCGCGCTGGCGACCAGCGCGGAAAAGTGATGTCCTTCCGAGCTGGCAGCGCGCGGGATACACTATGGAGCGCCAGTCATCGCGGGTATTTTGGGAACAGACGCGCTGATGAACAAAACTTTGGATAAATGGGTTTTTGGGCCAGTTCAGGAAGCAGGAACTTGGTGATTGTGAATTCTGGGCACAGCAGGGTGACTGACAGGGAGGCAGTGACAAATTACTGTGTAACAGATGCCCCCTAAAGCATGAAGACCGAGAGAGTGGGAGGGGTGAAATGCTTTACAACACACGCCGAACTGGAACACCACCAGGAAGGACCGAAAAACTCTATCAATCAAATACATGCAGTCTAGGCATGGGCGCAGCCATCCAAAGGACATGCGAAAATGGTTTGTGGAATGGACGCAGCCACCCAGCTAAAGAGACCAAAAGAATGATAAGGTATGGTCGCAGCCATCCATGAAGACTCAGGTATGGGCGCAGCCATCCATCAATGAGTCATGTAATGATCACCCACAAAATCGCAACCTGGACCATAACAGACAGAGATCCAGGGTCTCGCGCTCCGTCCCGATCCGAACAAAGTACAAGTTCAAGCATGTGAATATATGAGTTGAAGTCGAACATGCATGAACATCGTCTGATTACCAGTCAATGATGAAAACTGTTAACAGACGCGAGAGGAACCACCAATAATGACAATGGCCCTCAAGGTACTATAGGTACAATCCACGGCATGTGAATCAATGAGCTGGTGTCGAACACCCACGGAATCATTCGATCGGAGGCCAATGATGTAAACCTCACGTCGAACACGAAGAACCTGCCATTAGGGCATGCAGGCTCTAAGGCACCTGAAGGGAGTCTCTAAGTCACCTTCCCGGATAATGAGCTGAAGTCGACAGGAAGTGACTTTGATCGAAGGTGGGCCATAATGTTTCCCACATCATCGACGCGAGACAGAGAAAAAATGATTTGTGTGAGATATAAGGGAAGGTTGTACTAATGCAGAGGTCAACTTCTCTTGAACATATTGGCGGCACGACGGTAGATTTGGCAGTATTTGACATCAAATGAGCAGAGGTCATGGTGACAGGGCAATGAGCAGATGAGAGGTCGAATAAGATAACCCAAACCCACGGAGGCCAGTGAAAAACAAGATGAGATGGTCCCACCCAGACACGAAGCAGAAGAGTGCCATGTTCAAGAGCGACATACTGCCGACACGACTATGATTACAGTTCCATTTTCCCCACCATTTCTGGCAGGTACCCCGGTTATTTTTGGATGACAAGCTTGACGGGGATAGCATATGCTCGAAGAGTGTCATTTCGACAATATCCGATGTCATCAAGTGTTTAACGAGCCTGACAAAGGAAAAACTCGGCGTCTTTTCTTGTTTAGAGAGCCTGAAAAGACAGCAGAAAAGAAGACTCCAGGGGGGTCCTTTTTCGTACAGTTGTGTCTCTCGAGCCCGAAAAAGTATAAAACAATGCTCGAAAGAACCGCCCGACCATTACGATCGAGGAGTACTTTTCGTAAATAGTGATTTTGACCCGAAAAAGTAAAAAAGCGGTCGAAAACACGTCGTTTTAGGGCCAATAACGAGTGCGAAACGACAAACACCCGACAATCTTTTTAAGTTACACGGTCGGAAAAAGAGCTTTAAAGGCGACCGCCTCTCATTTCTTTAACGAGTCGAGAGGGGGACTCGGCAATATTTTCATCTTTAAACGGTCGGAAAAGAGCTGAAAGTAGACCTCCATTTTTATTCTCTTTAACGAGTCAAAAAGGGAAAAATACTCGGCAATCTTTTCATATTTTACGAGTCAGAAAAGAGCTTAAAGGCGACTCGTCCTAGAGGAACGAGTGGTATAAAGGGTAGCAACTGGTTCCGGCAATGGTGGAACTGCTCAAAACATGTAATGGTCAAGAGGCTGGCTAATAAAACCACTCATCGCTGCGGTTCCTCAGGAAAGGATAAACAACCAAGTGAAAGCATATGATCGGCCAAAAAGATGGTGGCGATGGAATGAAACAACCAAGGCTCATCTAGTAGGATTTAGCGGATAAAAGGCAATCACGGGATGTAAGTCAAGTATGGGTTCATTTTTACACAAGCTTGAACCATGGAGAACTCTGCTTGGATTCAGTTTCATGTTTACACAAGCTTGAAACGAAAAAACTATGCTTGTTATAAATTTGCATGCCCCCAGCATAATGACGCAAATCGAGGTATATGCCCCCCAAGCTTCATTGCATTCAACAAAGTGGATGGAATGAAGGTTCACTTTCGAGATCGTAATCAAAAGACTCGACTTGTATTTGACGAGATCGTAATCAAAAGACTCGATTTGGAAAGGGGGTTGTTTCATTTTTTAATGAGGTTGACACAGTAAAAGAACTATCCTCATAACCCTTGTTTCATTTTTTAACGAGCTTGACACAAGATCAGGAACTATGCTTCGACACCTAGTTGCATTTTTTAAGGAGCTTGACATAGGAAAATGAACTATGCTCCACCAGACCTGGTTTCATTTTTTAAGGAGCTTGACACCGGAAAGGAACTATGCTCCACCAGACCTGGTTTCATTTTTTAAGGAGCTTGACACCGGAAAGGAACTATGCTCCACCAGACCTGGTTTCATTTTTTAAGGAGCTTGACACCGAAAAGGAACTATGCTCCACTCAAACCTAGTTTCATTTTTTAAGGAGCTTGACACCGGAAAGGAACTATGCTCCGACCACCTTGTTTCGTTTTTTAACGAGGTCGCCACAAGATCAGGAACTATCCTCGACTCCTTGTTTCGTTTTTTAACGAGGTCGACACAAGATCAGAACTATCCTCGGACTAAGCCTAGTTTCATTTTTTAAGGATCTTGACACCAGAAAGGAACTATGCTCCAACCAGACCCAATGTCATTTTTTAAGGAGCTTGATATAGGGAAATGAACTATGCTCCGACTAGATCCAATTTCATTTTTTAAGGAGCTTGACATAGGAAAGTGAACTATGCTCCGACTAGATCCAATTTCATTTTTTAAGGAGCTTGACATAGTAAGTGAACTATGCTCCGCCCGAACTTCATCATAATGAACAGGAAGTCGGGGCTTCCAAGAGTGGCGCTCCCGGTGGGAGGTCAACATCTCGGAAGTCAGGACCCAATGCCCCCAGGACACTATGCACGACGGCGACATTGCTGGATATAGGCACGGGAGAGGTGGCCACGTAGTTGATCTGGGGTGAAACAGATGCAATTGGTGGATGAAAACCAGGAGGGAAGGATGAGTGCGCCGGAGGGGCTTGTGGATGAACGAACGATAATTGATCGAATGTCACGATTCTTCCATCGTGTGGAAAACAAACCACACGGAAAAGTGAAGAAACAAGGGCTCCCATGGCATACACATAATCACGACCAAGGAGAAGACTGAAGTCTAGAGAACCTTGGGTAACTGAGATGTCTATATAGACAGTCTTGCCCCCCAAAGTAATAGGAAACTTTGGAAGGATCCCTAATGGCTGACTCGTTCCTCCGTCAAATGCGGTGAGATGCGGCGCGACAGGTACAAGCGATGGGGAACCCAAAGCTCGCCAAGTAGTAACGGGCATGAGACTAACCGATGCTCCTTCGTCTAACACAGTGCCGGGCAGCGCCTTATTGCAAGCATAGGCGGTGACCCAGAAAGGCACATGGGACGGAAGGGGAGGGGCAGTCAAACGACTCCAATCAAAGGAGATGACCGAACTACTTGGTGGGGGAACCATATGGTTGCCCCCCTGCTCAGAAAGAACCGAATCTAAATCCTCCGGAGAGGTTTCAGGAGAACCTTTATCAAGCTCGGGAGAATCTAAGGAGACGAGAAGAACATGAGAATTTTTCTCTTCCGAAACAGAGTGCTTGAGAGGAGGTGAACTCGAATCAACACCCTTTCCGACCAACGACGGGTCTGGAACAGGCTGGGGACAGCCAGGTTCGGGAAGAGGAGCCTGGACAAGAGAGGAATCTGAAGCAATCTCTTTTTCAACAAGGGCGCGATCTACAGTTGTAGAAAGACGTTGATAACCAGCGGGAAATGGATTCGGAGGAGCAGCAAGACTTTCCAACACAGCAGAGGCTTTATCCATGAGTGGACAAAGGTGAAGGGGATGCTTGCCTTCACAAAGTCGACAGGGGATTCGAAACTTCCCTTTCTCCTTACCATTCCCAACTGATGAGGTAGCATCGCCATGATCATTAGTGGACGATGAAGGGCGGGCCGGATCGTGAGACCAAACTTCTAATACCCTGGGAATGCCAGGACAATCACGAAGCAGATGGTCCTCCCTGCATAATCGACAAGGAAACTTAATCTTCCGCGGAGGAGCAGAAGGTGACCCGACTTCAGGTGTACTGGAGTGGATAGCTGGACTTGAGAGGGGGACTGTGCGCGTAGGCTCTCCTTTATGAGACTTCTTCTTCTTGGTCTTCTTCTTCTTCTTCTTAGCCACCTGGTTATTCACATCGAGAATTTCACCAGGCGAAGTACAAGAGGACGACGTAGAAGTAGGTGTCGAAGGGGAGAGATCCACCTTAGGATCAACATGACATTGTTCAGGTGGAGGGACTGATGGACTAACAGCCGATACGGTAGGGACCAAAGAGGTTGAAAACAACCACACAGGCAACCCGACAGTTAACCCTGGTAGGGACAACGTCGCCATATACGGAGCACCAACATTCCCAAGAGGAGGGAATTGTCCTGGATTCCCATCAGAGGGGGAACCTGGGTTAGTGAATCCCGGAAAAGTTGCCATAGCAAACGAAACAAAACCTACTCAAACTAACGCACACAAGATCTAACCAGGTGATGTTATCGTGGCCGAATAAACTTTTAAGACACAGGAACCAAACTTGACCTTTTCATGTTTTAAGAGTCGAGAAAAGGACGAAAAGATGACTCCAGTCTCCTTCGAATGTTTAATGAGCACGAAGTGACAAGACGCTCACAGGCACCTTTTCATTTAGGGAGTCTGAAAAGGATCAAAAGTGACTGCTTTGGAGATTCTAGGTAAAATGTGTGCCAGACTTTTCGCAAAACCACAAAATACTTTTTAGGGTACGGGTGGTCAATCTTCGTGAATGCTGTGTTCACTGCATTGCGAATCGTAAGGCGGCCGACTCGGCTTCCTATGGATAAAGGATAAAATCCTAGTGGGGTCTCCCTATATACGCGACGGTACGTGGGAGCGCAGTCCGTGTTAGACCACTATCGAGTCACAGAAGGAGGAATCACCCAACCTAATGTGAAACAACAGTGACTATGTTTAAAGACGCCGGAACACGTCTCTAACCTAGACCTCTAGATGCTTGCGTTTAGTTCCAATGCGTTTTTAGATTCATTCGGTTCATTTTATAGTTGATCTTGAAATTAAGTTTGGATTTCAGGTCCTATCGTATGTTCTCTCACAATTACCTAGATGCAAACTACATGCCAAAGAATTTCATTTTGTTCGATGAATTCTAGCTATGAGAGGGTAAAAAATTTTGATCAAACAAAACAAATACAAGCAAACAAGCAACCTAATGCAGCTAAAAGCAAGGAAAGGAAACTTTTTCTTTTGAAAATGCAAATCAAACGAAATGTTCTTTTCCTTTTCAATTTTTTAAAGAAAAGCTACTAGTTTGATTTCTTTTCAATGACACAAAGCATCTAAATGAATTTGGAGGAACCGGAACACCAAGAAAATCACTTAATTAAAGCACACAAAGTTCCCAAGACACCAAAACAGTTTCTCCAAATCAAAGGAAAAATAAAGGCTTGTACGAGCTATGTGATCTAAGCCCAACAAGGCAAGCAAGGATTCAAACAAGGAGGAAGCGAATGTGAGCTGATCGATCCAAACAATCGTAATCTATGCTTGGTAGTGAAGACATCGAATCAACATAAAAAAGGTGGTTCAATAATCGACACTAAAAATCAACCAGCAACAAGCAGTGAAAAAGCCTCAAGCAAATCAATAAGAGGGTTGTGGATGAATGTTGAATAGACAAGTAACCCAAGCAAACGGTTTCTCGATGAAACTTCTAAAGGGCTAGGTCACATGGTCTAAAAACACAAGAGTCACTCGAATGAAATCAAAGAGAGAGCATCCCTTAACCAAAAAGCAATCAAAACAAGCTAATGAGGGACAAGAAACCACAGGGGATAAGAAAGATTGATGAATTCAGGAGATAAAGTTATAAAAACAACTTTTCAGGAGTCAGCGCAAGTTTTACACTAAAAACCCATGTCAGCGCAACTTTTACACAGACCACCCGAGCTGTCAGCGCGACTTTTGCCCAAAAAACCGAGCTGATCTCAGAAAAACACAGTCGTCGCGGAATTAAGCTAGAAACCCAAGGTCCGCGCTGATCCGATTTTCCAGGATCGTCGCGACTGTTAGGCGTATTTACGCGATGAATAGGATGTCGCAAAAGGGTGAGCGCGATGTCAGCGCGACTGTTAAAATTAAATCCGCGATGGAGCTCAAAAATAGTGACAGGCAAATCAAAACTCCCAAATCAAAACAGCCAATCTTTCAATCAAACAGGGGCATCTCCCAGATCAACCCAGGAAACGCAAAAGACTGATAATTAATCCCCAATTTCAAAAAGAGAGCAATCAAATTCAAACACAAAGATGGACTCAAGAGACAAAAAGGTTGATCCCCAGCGGAGTCGCCAAATTGTTGGAGAGGTAAATCCCCTCTACGGATAGAGGCGATCCCTACTAGCCCAGCAGGGGTCTAGCAACAATCACACAATGCTGCTACGCATGTTCCTAATTACAATTAAACAAGAGGTAAAGAGCACCTACTTGGATTCTTGCGTTGTCGTTTGACGAAGAGATGTTGCCTTCGCTCCTCCGCTTTGACTGGTCACAATCCTCCGCGATCTCCGCGAATAGATACCTGCACACACGAAGGGGAAACAAACACAAGCGTGAAATCTAGTAAAAGCAACCATACATCAGTCAGAAAAGATGTAATTCACATTTAACCATTGCATAGACAAATGAGAATGGAACAATAATAGCAGTCATCTATTATTAATCAAAATAGAGAAGAGTACAACCAAATGTTCTGACGTCGGTAACCTTCTCAGGAGGGGCTAGTCAGCATGTATCTCAAGCATTCACCTTTGAGGATGATTCTCCCAAGACAAACAACTCTCTCTCACACACAAATAGCACAAAACAACCTTCCCTAAGCAATCAATCACTTCCACACCTAGCACACCAAACCTATAGCAGCAATCTGAGCACTACAAGCTCTGTACAATCCAAGCTATTCCAAGCTAAGTCTAACTATCCAAAACTAGCTGCTCATGGTAATGGTGGAAGTTTATATAGGAGAAGGAGTCTCCTATAAGGGTGGAAGGATGAGCTTATCTTCAAGGGAAGTTGTTGCAAAGGGTCGAACAGACATGCCATAGAAGGGAGTCGACATTCACAAAGCTAACAACCAAGCCTGGAGTGATCTGGAAGGCTGGCTGTTTGAACAAATTCGCCCAAACTGGATCAGCGCGGATTATGAGGCAACTGACGCGATGTCACCGCGTCTACATAACTGGGACAGTCATGTCAGCGCGAAAGAACACGGGAAAGGCGCGCTGGCGACCAGCGCAGAAAAGTGATGTCCTTCCGAGCTGGCAGCGCGCGGGATACACTATGGAGCGCCAGTCATCGCGGGTATTTTGGGAACAGACGCGCTGATGAACAAAACTTTGGATAAATGGGTTTTTGGGCCAGTTCAGGAAGCAGGAACTTGGTGATTGTGAATTCTGGGCACAGCAGGGTGACTGACAGGGAGGCAGTGACAAATTACTGTGTAACAGTGGGGCTACTTATATATCGATTTATAATGGAACTCACGAACGAAGAGATCGCTGGAGCATTAAGGAGGGGGGCCTAACTGAGGGAAACGGCGACTCGCTCGAGACTGCTCCAAGGGAAGTTCGAGAACGGGGCACCGATTTATCATCCCGGTCGGAAGTCGCGAGCGGGATTACAGCGCAACGGAGGCGACGTATTGCGGCAGCAGGTGATGAATCTAGGACCGTTCGCATCACTGCAGCGAAGATGACACAGGGAGAGTGGGTAGGAGGTTTAAATCATATATACTTTTGTAGGAACTCGAATTTTGGAGGAACCCGTGGGTCGTTCACGGAAAGGCAGCGCGAGCTCCACGCAGCGTCGTCGGTGGCCGCGGAACTTACACCTTTTTCATCCCGCTCTCTCTCGTTCTTCTTTTTCTTTTTTTGTTGCCCCCTCCATTCTTCCCCTGGTTCGCTGGCTCCGCGCTGTTCTGGGGAAAAATGCCTATGCAGGACGATCCTATCCACCTAAGGTGTGACAGTGCCTTAGCAACAAACAGAAACAACTATTCTAGTATTCTTCCTTTATGAATTAAGAATGAAGAGAGATAGATGGACTAACCGGTGTCTTCCATTTTTCCCTCGATCCGGTTTCTCTTCTCTTTGAGGGTTCCCAGCTACTTGCCTTCTCGCTCGCCCAGCTTCAACAGGTTCCTGCAAGATCACAAGAAGAGAACACTACACAAAGACATAGATTCATATTCATAACTAGTTCAGGATTAGAAATAAACTAACCATACTAATGCAATCATACATCAAAGATACATCAGTATATAGGAGAAACCAAGATAGCTTTATTGATGAATAACAAGGTTCAGGAGGAGATACAACCAAGAGGGCTCCAATCCAGCATCTACCTCCCAGCGAATGAAATTCCTATCTTCACCTCCCTTCAAAGCATTAAGCACCCAATGATTCCAATCTCAAACCAACAGCAATTCTTTGCAATAACAAAATTCCAGCCTCCTGGATCTCATGGAGGAGAGATCCATATATAGATGTTTGGAGAGAGGATGAGTCAGCTTGAGATCTGACTAGTGTCCTCTCCCTCTGTCAGTTCTTGCTTCCACTTGGAGACTAAGAGCCTCTTACTCATCACTAGTCGAATTCATTGAGGCAAGTGTCATTGGAGAAGATTTTGGAAGCTTCCAGGGTCTTTCCACCTCGTTGAATGAACTTGCCATTTGTCACTTCCCGCTCAGCGCACCCTGGTAGTGCTTCTACCTGCGTTGCAGTGCACCTAGCCAGTGTAATCTCTGCATTTCAGCGCAGACAGCTAGTGGAGCCTTTGAATTGATCCTGAATTGACTTGTTTTTTAGCAGTTTCTAGTGGAGAACTTCTGTGAATTGCTGTGGTTTGTTAGCCTTGTTCCTCTAGGGGTAGGAACAACATGTTTAGGGACTTTGGATCCCTTGGATTATGGACATTTCATGCTCAATGCTGTAAGGCAAAAAAATGTCTATAACAGTTGCCCCCTAAAGTATGAGGCCGTTTATCGGGTGAAATGCTTTATTAGGAGGATCCGAAGTTCATCCAATGCTGGGAGGAGACCTGTAATAAGATACAATACAATACATTATTTTTCATATTGCTTTCATGATCTAGCTGAGGCGGGCATTCCCATGCTCAGTTTTATAAATTCATTTTTCTGTACATAGAACAGACAATCGTCTGATGGTAGACTGATAATTTTGATGAAATTATCATCCTTTGGGTAGGATGATTATCTGCTGCAATGATGTACATGTCAATGTCTTTATCTTTCCTGAATATATATCGCAGCCCGGATGGATGAAACTAGATCCGGGGTCTTCAAACTCGTTCGATCTTCACTCTAAGTACAAGTCGATCCATGTGAGAAATGTTCTGAAGTCGAACATGGAAAGACATCGCTTGATTACCGGTCAATGAGGTAAACCGTTAACAAGCGCGAGAGGAATCACCGATAATGATAATGACCCTCAAGGTACTGTAGTACAATTCACGTGGTGTGAATAAAGGACTCGGCATCGAACACCACGCAAAATCTTTCAGTCGAAGGTCATTGATGTATACCTGTCGCCGGAAGTGAGAAACTTGCCATTGAGGCATGCAAGCTTCAAAGTACTGAAGGGGGTGTTCCTAGATCAACTTCTTGGATAATGAGCTGATGTCGACAAGAAGCGATCCGTCAAAGGAGGACCTTAATGTATCCCACATCAGTGACACGGAACGAAGCAAATGATTTTGATGGAGGTGAAAACGATCTGATGATATATGATTCAGGGTGGCGGTCATGAAAAGAATGAAGGATAATGTATGGTAGTGGATGGGACATAGGTGACTTCTCTGAACGACTTCTCTTGAACATATGGCGACACTTATGCGATGGATCGGTAGCATTACCCCAAATATGGATGGTATGGCGAGACCATGGTGATGTGACTGGTGAATGAAACAACCCAACCCAACTGTGGTACGGAGGAAAAGTGTCATGTTCAAGAGCGACTTGCTACCATCAAAGTTTTCTTGAGTTTCTCCCAATTTTTCCCCAGTCATTGCTGACCAGTACCTCTTTATTTTTGTCAAGCTTGAGGAGGATAACATATGCTTGTTCTATAACTTGCCCTTCGGGCAAGCCCATCGTTATGTTTTAACGAGCCTAGCGATAGTGAAACTCGTTCTCGTCTAAAGACAAGTTTGTCGCTATTTAATGCTTTTAACGAGTCTAACGACAAAGATAACTCGGTCCTTTTTATTTTTAGAGAGTCTGAAAAGGTACGTAAAGTCAACTCCGAAAGTCATTTTTCGTCATCTAATCCCTTAAGTCCGAAAAAGTATAAAACAATACAGAAGGGATGAGTTTTCGATAGTTTTAACGAGCCGAACAAAACAAGCGCTCGATCTTTTTGTGCAATAATCCCTCAGGTCCAAAAAGATTAAAATCTAGAGGAGGGATAGCACTTCCGGTCGCTTTAACGAGCTGGAAGGCCAAAACTCGGCAATCTTTTCATATTTTACGAGTCAGATGAAAAGAGCTTAAAGAAGACTCGTCTTTTGAGGAATGAGTGATAAAACGGGTTAGCAACTGATTCCAGGTACGGGTTGTAATTTTCCAATCACGGCAGTGTCACAAGGATGGCTAGTGAAATTACTCTTCGCAGCTGTTCCTCAAAATGGGTAAACAATCATATGGGGGTGAATGATCGACCAATGGAAAAGTGGAGGTGACGGTGCAAACACGACCAAGGCTTTAATGGCTGATAAGGTTACATTCACGGTGGTTATTACCGGAAGATGGTTCATTTTTTAACGAGCTTAAACGCGGAAAAACACTGCTCAGTCTTATGTTTATTTTTTAACGAGCATGAACTATGTGCTAAAACTACTCGGATCTTGCATTTATTTTTTAACGAGCATGAACTGTGTGCTAAAACTGCTCGATTCTTGCGTTTATTTTTTAACGAGCATGAACTGTGTGCTAAAACTGCTCGAATAATCCAGTCATATGATAAGAATGTCTCATTGAAGATGCTATTTTTTATGGAGCTTAGATCTTACAAAGCTTTGCTCCGGATCCTTTCGTTATGCAAGTTTGGAAACGACTAATCCTACGAGTTTAAAGGGTTAGACCTACAGGTTTAAAGGGAGGACCTAAAAATTTAAAAAATAAATAGTCGCCCCTTGCTTGCACTCCAAAAGGTTTGCATGCCCCCAGGCATAAAGTACGATTTCAAGGTTACCCCTCAATTTGCAGATAAAACATTTGTTTTACCAGGAAAGGCCTACCTCTTTCAGGTTACCCAAAGATTGTTCTATTAATCTTTCAAACAAAACACTTCTTCGGCAATGTCTACCAAAATAGACAAAGGTGAGAGACTCCGTCTGTCAACTCACATAACTTTGACAAAAAAATCTTATTCTAGAATAACCCTCTTCCAGCATGGGCGGGGTACAGACTAGTCATATTCTCCCGCGGAAACCTACCCTATACCCAAAGTTTTCCTGCCGAAGCAGACCAGGACGCATGCCCCCTGGGTTCCAGTCATATCCCTCCGAATTACTCGCGCTCATCGGGAGGACGGACCGTGAGTTGAGACATTTCTTGCGTGAAGAGACCATTTAGGGATGGTATATGACTATTTGGGATGCGTGATCCGGGAAATGAAAGCTGGTCCACGAGCTTGACCACTCTTCCTTCGTGCGAAAAACACATTACTCTAAAGAGTGAGGAGACGATGGCTCCCATGCAATATATATAGTCTCGTCCAAGGAGTAGGTTATAATCCAAGGGTCCTTGAACGACCATCACGTTCATTTGAACGGTCTTCCCTTTCAATGTGATAGGCACATTGGGGAGGATCCCTAAAGGTCGACTGGTTCCTTTATCAAAGCCTGTAAGATTTCTCATTTCAGGCAAAAGCGCTGGCGAACCAAGCACTTTCCAAGCAATAGAGGAAAGGATACTCACAGATGCCCCCTCATCAATGATGGTGCCAGCCATTACCATTCTGTATATTTGAACGATAATTCTGAATGGTATGCTTGCTGGCAATCGGGGTCTGCCTAGTTGGTTCCAATCGAAGGATACAACTAGGTTGCTTGGTGGTGGGACCGAATATACGGCCGGGTATGACTCTGACGAAGTTCCTTCCTGCGATAAAGGAATGGGCAAATTGCCCCCTTGTTCGTTGGAGTCTGTGTTGATGAAGAGAATTTGGACGATGTCGTCTTTATTCTCTTCTGTGATGGTATCATTCGAAGATAGAACCTCTGAAGGCAAGACCGGGTCAACTGCCGCCTCGACCTTTTGACTTTCATCAGGTATGGATTCGGACGGTTCATCCTCAATGATAGGTGCTTCGGCTGATCACCTGAGCGGGCCAGCCGGGTTCTCAACTGGTGAAGGACTTGGCAGGAGTTTTTGATATCCAGGAGGAAGTCGCGCTGGTAAAACCGAGCGATCTTCCAAAACTCTTTTAGCCTCGTCTAAGAAGGGACAACGGTGGATGGCATGGTCGCCTTCACACAGTTTGCAGGGAAATCTAGCTTTCCCTCTCTGTCCTATGGCTTCACTTTCACTAGTTGACGGTGTGCTGTCAACATGGCTATCAGAGGTTGACGCCACCGAATTGTGCAAACGGGGAGACCAGTCCCTTAGTATCCGAGGGATGCAGGGACAATCTCTGTGGAAGTGGTCTCCCTTGCATATGACACATGGCGATTTAGGCCTAGTCAGTGCTGTGTGTGGATTTTTGTCAGACGACACTTGTTTGCCCCCAGTCGCTTTTCGCTCCTTCTTCTTCTTCTCTTTCTTCTTCTTTTCCTTCTTCTCCTTAGGAACTTGGTTTTTTGTTTTACCAGTTCCGTCAAGAGAAGAGGAAGGAGGAGAGGAAGAATTAGATGAAGTAGAAGGCTGGTGGGTAACTCTGGTCTGGTCTAACTGTTGATTCGACTGTTCAGGAATAGTGGTGTTCTGAACGACATTGGTTGAGAAGAGCCAGACCGGCAAGCCAATTGTCAGTCCTGGAAGCGACAATGTGGCCATATGGGGCGCACCAACATCTCCCCAAGAGGAGAAGGGACTAGGATTTCCACCAAGGGGAATTCCTTGGTTGGTGTGATCCATTTTCTCAACCTAAAGATCAACGCAGGAAGAAGGGGTGATTGTTTCTTTTAAAATAAATTTTAACGACACTTTAGACACAACTTGCTTTTTCAATTTTAAAGAGTCGAGAAAAAGCTAAAGATGACCCTAGTCTCCTTCGATGTTTTAACGAGCCCGAAGTGACAAATGCTCGGATGGACTTTTTCTGTTATAGAGTCTGAAAAAGGCCAAAAGGAACTGCTCTGGAGTTCTAGGTAGAGGGTGTGCCAAACTTTTCGCAAAACCGCAGAATACTTTTTAAGGTACGGGCGGTCAATCTTCCTGAATGTTGTGTTCAGTGCATTGCGATCAGTAGGGCGGCCGACACGGCTTCCTAAGGATAAAGGTTTTATGCCTATAGGGGTCTCCCAATATATACTCGACGGTACGTGGGAGCACAATCCATACTGGCGCTATCGTCCCTCAGGAGGAATCACCCACCATCAGCGAGATCGACAGTCACCAGGCTTTACGACGCCGGAACACGTCTCTAGCCTAGACCTCTATGTTGTGCGTTAAGTTACAAAGCGTTGTTAAGTTCATTCAATTTATTTTAGGTTGATCTTTCTTAGAAGTTTGCCTTTTTGGATCACCACGAGATGTATGATACAATTCCTAAATGCAGTCTAAAGATGATAAGCAAATTTTTATATCTTTTCAACAATGAAAATCCTAGCTACAAAGGGAAAAGAAAGACACCATCTTTTCTCAAAGAGCAATCAGCATAATCTAAATGCACTTTTCCTAAATCAAGCATGCAAATTATCAAGATGCAAATGCACAATGCAGGTGTTTGTTTTCTGCTCTCTTAATATTGATGCCTAAAAAGAAAGCTTTTTGTACAACTTTGAATTTGATTTTAAATGACAAATACAAACAAGTTTACTTTTTTGAAATCAGAAAGGGTAGAAGAGAATACAACACTTTACGACTTTCGAAATGACACTTGTTTCGACACTTAAAAGAGACAAACTCAAACCAAAAGCAAAAGTAAATGTATAATCAACTGTAAACAGCCAATGAACTCTCTCCTAAGATCACAATCAACAGATCTGAATCAAGGGCTACAGGATGACTATTTCACTCTTGCAAAGGAAAACTGTAAATGACACCACAAACACATAAAAACACTCACAGTCTTTTTGTACAAAAGGAGGCGGAATTTAAGCAGAGAAAAGGAGTTATCAGACAGGTACCTATGCTGGCTACAGGCTGTAGAAATCAGAGATCAAAACAAGGCAAAACAGAGCAGAGAACCCCAGCTGCATAAGGCCTAAGCTGGATCAGCGCACCCCTAACACAGAGGTTTTGACATTCAGCGCAGGTAGCCTTCACGGGACCTGCGTTGAAATGTAGAACCTCTTCACAGAGTCTGCGCTGAAGGAGAAACGAGAGTTCCTCACTGGGTTCTGGGTCACAGTTTGCTGATTAATCTACGGTTTCATGCCAAATCAAGGCAACAAGCAAGGTACAATCAAAGGGATGCTTTGAAGGAGGACTAAGATCTATCACAAAGGATCATCAAATCATTTGTGAGTCCATTGTTCAGATCATAGACAAATCCAGTGATTGGATCAAAGCAACAGCTGTCTACTTTGCATCTGAAAATAGCAGATGCAGTTCGATTGCTGCTCTTGAGTCTATGAAACAAACAATGATAGAGACACAAATAAAATGACTAAATAGATCTCCCCAGCGGAGTCACCAATTTTTTGTGGGGAAAAATTCCTATGCAGGACGATCCTATCCACCTAAGGTGTGACAGTGCCTTAGCAACAAACAGAAACAGCTATTCTAGTATTCTTCCTTTATGAATTAAGAATGAAGAGAGATAGATGGACTAACCGGTGTCTTCCGTTTGTCCCTCGATCCGGTTTCTCTTCTCTTTGAGGGTTCCCAGCTACTTGCCTTCTCGCTCGCCCAGCTTCAACAGGTTCCTGCAAGATCACAAGAAGAGAACACTACACAAAGACATAGATTCATATTCATAACTAGTTCAGGATTAGAAATAAACTAACCATACTAATGCAATCATACATCAAAGATACATCAGTATATAGGAGAAACCAAGATAGCTTTATTGATGAATAACAAGGTTCAGGAGGAGATACAACCAAGAGGGCTCCAATCCAGCATCTACCTCCCAGCGAAGGTAGAAAAACCCAATCTCTGCCAGATAGACATCTTTACCAAGTCACCTGCAACCTGAACCAACCCTTGTTCCACTTCGTGTGAAACGGTTTCCTTCACTTGCAAGTACCTGTCACGAGCAACCCTGCTCACCAGCTTCAAACTGAAGTCTTGTTCTCACCTGTCAAGTGTACACTGGCTTCAATGCTTCAACACCTGAACTTGTTCACAAGCTTCAATCTTCACGAGCAAACCTTGCTCTGATACCAACTGTCAAGTTGTGTATCAGCTTCAAACCTTCACGAGCAAACCTTGCTCCGATACCAACTGTCACGCTCCTACACCTGCGGTAGTCTTCCAACCGCTTGTAGCAAGGTGCGGCACCACCGAACGCTTTCTTTTTACCAATACTCACCTTCGTGGACTACGCCTAATTCACTTGTCCTTACTTAGTTTGTTTTTCGCAACCAAGTAAAATGCAATTATCCTTTATACTTAATGAAGCCCATACTCATTCATTATCATCATGCAATTAACCAAGAACATCAACAATTGCAAACAAGTATAAAGGGGAGGGGCAACTCCCCGTAATGTGAGTCTGCCCGACAATTTTATTAAGAATATCAGTTTACAATAAACAAGTGTGTCTTGGCCGAACCAAATCTCACACTTAACCAAATATTACAATAGATAGGCCACCTGCCTTTTACAACATGTTGTGCACCCTTGCACGAAGGGAGGTCCTCACCTGAGCCACCCAAGATCCCTTAGCCAAGTCCTACACAAAACCGTACACCAAGATCCACCCTGGGCACACTAGCCCAACCTTCGACTTCTTTTCAAGACTTCCTTCAAGCGTACAATCCTCCTATGCATGAGATATGCGCAGCTCCCTTTTGCGCACTTGCTTCTTGCCTTATTGCGAAGGTGTGAGAGCGAATGTCGATGATGGAATGAGCCTTACGCTCCACATACTTATACACAAGTTAATGTGGGTTGATGGGGGTATGCAGCCCCATGGCCGACCCCCAAGCCACTATCATATGCCCATGTAACTCTTTACAAGTCGGCTTCTATGTTCTTTTCTCCATCGCATATATGTGTGATACGTTCCAACACTTAGTCGAATTAAGTGTTTACCCATCATCGCATTTTATGTCGCATTGTGATGTAAGTTCGTCGCATTTCCTCCGCACTCCGTCGCACCCGTCGCACATCGTGGTTGAACATGCCCGCGCGCCCACCCGCGCTCTTGCATGCGCCCGTGCACGATCGTCTGCCATCGCCCTGCTGCACGAAGGCCTTACATCCTCCTCCACCTGAAATCGTTGTCGTCCTCGACAAAATATCATCCCGGTAGCCATCCACCAAGATCATCACTCATCCGTGATGTGAACTCCTCTTCGCAAGGCAAACATCCTTGCAACATATGTAGAGACTCTTCTCCACTATGTCCCGGCTCAATGACCACTGCCACCAAGCTCACCATACCAAGGCATGCACCTCCACGGTATGCTCTCCATAAGATGTCATCTCGATCCAAATGTCACCATATGAACCTCGTCATGATACTCCAGCACAATGCCAACACATCCCTGTACACTTCCGGACCTCATGTCTGAACTAGTTGGATAGCTAATCCAACCATCACACTCAATCCATGAGAGTGAACATCCTCATGCCATCATCAGTTGTTCCTCAAACATCTGCCACATCCTTGACTCGTCAAGAATCTATCTCCATAATCCATGCTCAGGTCCATGGAAACTCCATCCATCTCATCTGCAACATGTCATGATGCTTGATGCCAAGCCATCCCTGCACCATTAGTCATACCTGCTCAAACATGTCTAAGGACTCACTTCCATGAGCAGCTAACAATGAGCCCCATCTCCTTCATCCATCTAAGAAGATGTAGAGGGAGTAGAGCCTGAAGGCTCTCCCTCACTAATCAATTCGATCCACCTATCAGGATCCTCAATCTCCATCCTTTGTAGATAAGCAACCCGGTCTTCCTTCTGGACATCCAGCCTCACATATACCTCCTCATCATCATCATCATCATCCTCCACCAACTCTAGCCTTCTTGTAAAATCCAAGATGCTATCTGAAAGTGTCTTGATGACCAATGACTGCTCCAAAAGCTTTGCCTCAACACTAGACAACCGCTTGTTCACCTTCTCGTTATCCTCCATTTGCATCACTCCCAATTTACAATCAGGCCTAGTCACACCAATGGTTGGCACACCAATGGGTACATCTTCCCTTCCATCATAAATGTAGAGCTTCTTCAAATGTGGTACATGTTACACAGTAATTTGTCACCATCCCTGTTACTCCTCTTGTCGTACTTTGGAGGACTCATCCCGGGAGTTATAAGAAGTGACAAAGTCTAAAAACACTTGCATTATGTTCCCCTGAGTATGTACTTCATGTTCCCTGAAGACACCTCCTACAGATTATCCCTGAAAAGTGCTCTTTTTCCATTGGCGCAGGTCCATAGTATCTTACCCGCGCCAATCATGGAGATCCTCAAAAGAGGGCGCGACCATTGGCGCTCTGTCTTAGAGCAACAGTCGCGCCAACCAAGTTTGGTCATGCTTTTTGCCTTAACGCACGCCCGACTGTTGTTTCCTTCATTACATGGAGCTTTTTGAGGATAAAAAATCAGTCTTATGTCGAGTTCTATCCTATCTCCATCTTTAATGGCTTTTGGGGATAATGTTAATCCACAATAGGTGTCCCGGTTCATCGTATCCTCCTCCCTTCTTCATCTATATAAGCTTGTCCTTATGCATTTGACAAGCTAGTCATGGAGTGCTAGATGTTGAGTTCTTGAGTTCTTGGAGGAATGCTAGTTGTGCTTATCATGAGTGATAATGAATGCTAGAGAGGTTATGCTGCCGGAGAGGAGAGACATTGCAAGACACATATAGTTGCTCGCCCAGCCAGGAGAGGTTCAACGTCAGAACCTTGGTTGTAACTTTTCCTGTTTATTATTAATTAATGAGCGACTGCTATTATAGTTCCAATCTCATTGTCTATTATGGTGATGTGTTGATTTATTTCCTTTCTGACTGAAATATAGTTATGCCTTGGTAGATTTTATGTTGGTATCTGTCTCTTCCTTTGCATGTGCAAGTGTCCGTTTATGATCTGCTGGAGCGAGGGAGCGGGAATATCAACTCTGCTTCAACCATAGTGTTGGATTCCAGGTTGGTCTTCTTAATTCACCTTTAATGCATAACTAGGAACTTGCGTGGCAGCGTGGTTTGATTGTGGCTAGTTCTGTTTTAGGCTAGTGGGATCGCCTCTGTCCGCAGAGGGGATTTACCTACCCAACAATTTGGCGACTCCGCTGGGGAGAAGCTATTTGGAGTTTGTCTTGCATGTTAATTTTCTTCTGCTTGCTTGAGTAAATGAGCTTCCTGGGTCAGTTTGAGTTTATTCTTTACTGTTTGACCCATCTGAGCACTGTCAACCCGACCTGAGGTCGTATTATTTATTTTTCTAGCCGGCAAGCTTAATTGGCGCGGTTATTACTCTGACAGTCGCGCCAGTTGGCGCATGTTGCTCAAAAGCAACTCGCGCCAATCCTGTGGTAGCGCAAGTTGCAGGCTGACAGTCGCGCCAGCCCTGTAAGTTTTGCCTGTGTGTGGGTGGAAAGCTCTTTCAACCTCTTTTTATATCTCTTACAGCCTCTGGAAGTGTGTTGAACCTCTGTTTGACTGGTTTTAGCCTTTATCCTTCAGTTGTTTGCTTATTTCTATTGATTTTCGCCTCAGCCCTAGAACATCTAGTGACTTTGCATGTCTAGCCTTCTGTGGGAAGTTTCGATCTCTTGATTATCCAGTCAACTTGTTGGTTGTGTTCTGCACCTATCCAGTGATTTGTTAAAGCTTGATCTTCTATACTCTGAGTGATTCACTTCTAGCCTCTTTTGATTTCGCTTGACTTCATTCGAACTTAGATTACATGGTTCATTGAAAGTCTTTGTGTTTTTCCTTGCTTGCATAGTTCATTTTGGTGTTTCAGAATTAGTTCTATTTCATTGAGTGAACTTGGATTGTGCATATCTCTTAAGATTTGTTTAAATGCATCATGCCATCTTAAAGGAAAGAAAAACAAAATATCTTTTGCATTCTATTAGATAGCATTTGTTTTTATTTGTTGCTATTAAAAAGAAAAGGAAAAATTTCATTTCTTGTTATTAGCTGCATTAGGATCTTTGTTGTTTGTTGAGTGATCATTTCGTTTGTGTAAAGATCTCAACCCTCCTGTAGATAGAATTCATCGAATCAAATGATATAGTTGTGGCATATAGTTTGCATTTAAGAAGTTTTGAGATATCACATATGGTAGGACCAAAAAAACTGAAACATAATCGAAGATAAACTTTAAAATAAACTCAATGAACATAACAACGCATTGGAACATAACGCAAATACTCTAGAGGTCTAGGTTAGAGACGTGTTCCGGCGTCTTTAAACCTAGTAGTTTATCGTCGAGTGGTTGGGTGATTCCTCCACAGTGAAACGATAGGTGCCAATACGGACTGTACTCCCACGTACCATCGCGTATATATTGGGAGACCCCTATAGGAATAAAGCCTTTATCCATAGGAAGCCGTGTCAGCCGCCCTACGATTCGCAATGCAGTGAACACAACATTCACGAAGATCGACCACCCGTACCCTAAAAAGTATTCTGTGGTTTTGCGAAAAGTTTGGCACACCCTCTACCTAGAATTCCAGAGTAGTCACTTTTGATCCTTTTCGGACTCCTTAAAAGAAAAGGTGCCTGTGAGCGTCTTGTCACTTCGTGCTCATTAAATATTCGAAGGAGACTAGAGTCATCTTTTATCCTTTTCTCGACTCTTAAAAAATGAAAAGGTTAAGTTCAGTGTCTTAAACTTTATTGGCCACGATAACATGTACCCAGTTATATTTTGTTTGCGTTAGCTTGAGTAGGATTATTTCTCGTTCAATGGCAGCCTTCCCGGCGCCCACCGGCCAAGGTGTTCCTCCTGATGGGAACCCTCGTCCATTTCTTTCTGTTGGAAATGTCGGTGTTCAGTATATCGCAACATTGTCTTTGCCTAGGTTGACCATTGGTTTACCCGTATGGTTGTTTTCAAACTCGGTGGTCTCGAGTGTGATAACTCCTGTTCCGCCACCACCTCCTCCACCCGAACAACACCATGTTGATTCTAAGGTGGACCCCTTCCCTTCTTCGTCTATTGTTGCGTCCTCATCTTCTACTTCGCCTGGTGAAACCTTGGATTTCAGTAACCAGGTGGCTAAGAAGAAGAAGAAGAAGACCAAAAAGAAGAAGTCTCCTAAGGGAAAGGTCGCATCTACCACAAAAATATCTGAAGTGGAACCACCTTCTGCTCCTCCGCGGAAGGCTAAGTCTCCTTGTCGATTATGCAAGGAGGACCGTTTTCTTTCTGATTGTCCTGGTATTCCCAGGATCCTAGATATATGGTCCCGTGACCCGACTCACCCTTTGTCGTCACAGATCGACGATACCTTGTCAGTTGGTAAGAGAAAGGGGAAGGTTCGTTTCCCTTGTCGACTTTGTGAAGGTAATCATCTCCTTCGCCTTTGTCCACTTATGGATGAAGCCTCCTGTCTTTTGGAAAGTCTGTCAGCTCCCTTACCCCAGCTACCCGCTGGATATCAGCGTCTTTTTGCAACTGCAGATCATCTCTCCACTAACCAAGTGATCAAGCATGATTCCTCTTTGGTCCAGCCTTCTCTTCCTGAACCTAGCTGTGCTCCGCCTGTTCCAGACCAGTCCCTGGTCGGAACGAGTATTAATTTACATTCATCATCTATGCGCCACTTTATCATCAAAGATGAACCACCTGAGTCTAAACCAAACGAAAGTCCAAAGTTCCAGATTACAGTTGACCCGGTCTTTCAAAAGGTCCAGCTTACAAGTGACCCGGTTTTGCCTACAGAAGTTCCATCCTTAGATGATCTTACATCGGAATCCAAACCAGACCAAAGTCAAAAGGTCCAGCTTACAAGTGACCCGGTTTTGCCTACAGAAGTTCCATCCTTAGATGATCTTACATCTGAAACCAAACCGGACAAAAGTCAAAAGGTCCAGCTTACAAGTGACCCGGTTTTGTCTTCCGAAGTTCCCTCCTCAGATGATGTTATCACTGCAAAGAATGAAGATCCCACCGTCCAAATTCTATTCATCAACATAGACTCTAATGATCAAGTGAGCATCCCTCTCATTCCTTCGCACCAGGAAGAAAGTCCATCAGAATCATATCCGGCTGTCTATCCAGTCCCACCTCCAAGCAACCTAGTTGTTTCCTTCAATTGGGATTAACTAGGCAATCCTCGGTTACCAGCCTCCATACCATTTCGAATTATAGTCCAAGTCTATCGCATGGTTATGGCCGGTACAATTATTGATGATGGATCTCCTGTGAGTATCCTTTCTTCAACAGCTTGGGAAGCACTTGGTTCCCCACTGCTTCTGCCTGAGATGAGAAACCTTACAGGTTTCCATCGAGAAACCACTCGACCTTTAGGAATTCTTCCCAATGTACCTATTACATTAGAAGGGAAGACTATTCAGATGGGCGTCATGGTAGTCCAAGGTCCGTTAGATTACAATTTACTCCTTGGACGAGACTATATTTATCGCATACGTGCAATTGTGTCCTCACTCTTCAGAGTGATGTGTTTTCCACATGAAGGAAGGACGATAAAGGTCGTAGACCAACTTTCATTCCCCGGTTCACACTTCACATATAGTCATCTACCATTCCTAAATGGTCTTATTTCCACAGGAAATGCCCCAGCATCCACTCCGTCATTCTGATGACGGCAGCTGACCCGGGCGCGTGACTGAGGCCCGGGGGGGGCATGCCTCCTCCTTCAAAATCGAGTCTTTCCAAGTAAACCTTCATTCCATCCACTCCGTGAATGCCATGAAGCTTGGGGGGCATGTACCTCGATTTGCATTATCATGCTGGGGGCATGCAAATTTATAGCAAGCATAGTTTTTCGTTTCAAGCTTGTGTAAACATGAAACCGAATTCAAGCAGAGTTCTCCATGGTTCAAGCTTGTGAAAAAATGAACCCATACCTGATTTACATCCCGTGATTGCCTTTTATCTGCTAAATTCTGCTAGATGAGCCTTGGTTGTTTCATTCCATCGCCACCATCTCTTTGGCTGATCATATGCTTTCACTTGTTTGTTTCTCCTTTCCTGAGGAACCGCAGTGATGAGTGGTTTTATTAGCCAGCTTCTTAACCTTTACATGTTTCGAGTAAGTTCCACCATTACCGGAACCAGTTGCTACCTTTTATACCACTCGTTCCTTCAGGACGAGTTGCCTTTACGCTCTTTTCTGACTCGTAAAATATGAAAAGATTGCCGAGTATTTTTCCTTTTTGACTCGTTAAAGAAAATAAAAATGGAGGTCTGCTTTTAGCTCTTTTCTGACCATTTAAAGAGGAAAAGATTGTCGAGTCGCTCCTCTTGACTCGTTAAATTTTAATAAGGGGCGGTCGTTTTAAGTCCTTTTTGTCGACCGTTAAAACATAAAAAGATTACCGGGTTTTTGTCGTTTCAAACTCGTTAATGGTTACGAAACGATGTGGTTTTGACCGCTTTTTTACTTTTTCAGGTCGAAATCACTAATTATGAAAAGTACTCCTCGATCGTAATGATCGGGCGGTTCTTTCGGGTATTATTTTATACTTTTTCGGGCCCGAGAGACACAACTTTACGAAAAAGGACATCCCTGGAGTTTCCTTTTCTGTTGTCTTTTCAAACTCTCTAAACATGAAAAGACGCCGAGTTCTTCCTTTGTCAGACTCGTTAAAACTTAATGACATCGGATTTTGTCACAACACAAGCATATGCTATCCCCATCAAGCTTGTTAAAAATAACTGGGGTACTCGCCAGAAATGGCGGGGGGGAAAGAAAATTTTTGAACCATAATTATTACCGTGACGGCAGTATGTCGCTCTTGAACATGGCACTTTTCTGCTTTCGTGTCCAGGGTAGGGATATCTCATCTCATATCTTTCACTTGCTTCCATGGACTTGGGTACCTTATTTGACCTCTCATCCACTCATTGCCTCGTCATCATGACCTTTGATACATTGAAGTCAAATACTGCCGATTCCATTAATGTGCCGCCGATATGTTCAAGAGAAGTTGACCTCTGCAAAGAAATAACCTCCCTCTGATAGTTCGCACAATCTTGATTCACAATATTATCTCTCTGTCTCGTGTCGATGATGTGGGAAACATTATGGCCCACCTTCGATCAAGGTCACTTCCTGTCGACTTCAACTCATTATCCAGGAAGTTGATCTAGAGACTCCTTTCCAGTGCCTTGGAGCCTGCATGCCTCAATGGTAGGTTCTTCGTGTTCGACGTGAGGTTTTCATCATTGGCCTCCGATCGAATGATTCTACGGGTGTTCGACTTCAGATCATTGATTCACACGCCGTAGATTGTACCTATAGTACCTTGAGGGCCATTGTCATTATTGGTGGTACCTCTCGCGTCTGTTAACAGTTTCCACTATTGACTGGTAATCAGACGATGTTCATGCATGTTCGACTTCAGCTCATATATTCACATGCTTGAACTTGTACTCTTGTTCGGGTCGAGATGGAGCGCAAGACCCTGGATTGTGTCTGTTGTAATCCAGGCGTGATTCTTGATACTTGACTCATTCACTGGATGGTTGCGACCATACCTGAGTCAATTCATTGATCCTAACCAGATGGCTGCGTCCATACTATGGATCTAGATTATTTATGTACTCTCTTATGGATGGTTGCGACCATACCAAGTACATTATGTAATTGAACTATCAGTCATGTCTCTTAACACAGATCCTCGGCGGCAGCAACTATATGTGTTCTTATGTGTTCTTGTGTGTTCTTGTAAAGCATTTCACCCCTCTCCACTTCTCGGACCTCATGCTTTAGGGGGCATCTGTTACACAGTAATTTGTCACCATCCCTGTTACTCCTCTTGTCGTACTTTGGAGGACTCATCCCGGGAGTTATAAGAAGTGACAAAGTCTAAAAACACTTGCATTATGTTCCCCTGAGTATGTACTTCATGTTCCCTGAAGACACCTCCTACAGATTATCCCTGAAAAGTGCTCTTTTTCCATTGGCGCAGGTCCACAGTATCTTAACCGCGCCAATCATGGAGATCCTCAAAAGAGGGCACGACCATTGGCGCTCTGTCTTAGAGCAACAGTCGCGCCAACCAAGTTTGGTCATGCTTTTTGCCTTAACGCACGCCCGACTATTGTTTCCTTCATTACATGGAGCTTTTTGAGGATAAAAAATCAGTCTTATGTCGAGTTCTATCCTATCTCCATCTTTAATGGCTTTTGGGGATAATGTTAATCCACAATAGGTGTCCCGGTTCATCGTATCCTCCTCCCTTCTTCATCTATATAAGCTTGTCCTTATGCATTTGACAAGCTAGTCATGGAGTGCTAGATGTTGAGTTCTTGAGTTCTTGGAGGAATGCTAGTTGTGCTTATCATGAGTGATAATGAATGCTAGAGAGGTTATGCTGCCGGAGAGGAGAGACATTGCAAGACACATATAGTTGCTCGCCCAGCCAGGAGAGGTTCAACGTCAGAACCTTGGTTGTAACTTTTCCTGTTTATTATTAATTAATGAGCGACTGCTATTATAGTTCCAATCTCATTGTCTATTATGGTGATGTGTTGATTTATTTCCTTTCTGACTGAAATATAGTTATGCCTTGGTAGATTTTATGTTGGTATCTGTCTCTTCCTTTGCATGTGCAAGTGTCCGTTTATGATCTGCTGGAGCGAGGGAGCGGGAATATCAACTCTGCTTCAACCATAGCGTTGGATTCCAGGTTGGTCTTCTTAATTCACCTTTAATGCATAACTAGGAACTTGCATGGCAGCGTGGTTTGATTGTGGCTAGTTCTGTTTTAGGCTAGTGGGATCGCCTCTGTCCGCAGAGGGGATTTACCTATCCAACAGTACAATCATAGCATCAAATTGTTTCATGAACTCCATTCCCAATACAACTTCATAGTCATCAATCCGCACTATAGTGAAGTCCACCTTCCCGGTCCATTCACCAAGTGTAGTGTCCACCCTCTCAGCTATACCAATAATCTTAATAGGAGGAGAATTTACTGTCTTCATTTGTGCCTTTGCTGGTACAAATTTCAGCCCAATTCTTCTCGCAGTATCTTCGCCCATGAAGTTGTGAGAAGCCCCACTATCCACCATATTGAGCACATCAGCACCTCCAATCTTCATTCGAACATACTCCAACTTGTTCCTTTCAGGATCCCTTCTAGAGGTCACTTCCGTAGTAGCAGAAGCACCAACTATCTGCATCATCCCCACAGAAGCATCATCATTCTTTCCATCAGACTGTGCAATAGCGGCCACCTTCGGTTTAGAGGGACAATTCTTCACCATGTGTGGTCCTGCACATATCCAACACTTCAAAGGCTTCTTCGTCTTCGAACTATCATCCGATTTCGAAGCATCATCCTTCTTCTTTTCTTTCGGCTTGTCGGATTTCTTTTTCTCATCAGAAGTCTCATCATAATGATCCACCAACCTATCAACCGCAGCAAAAGCCTCCTCAAGTGTCCTAATCTTCTGCCTCTTCACCTCATTGCGTGCCCAAGGCTTCAACCCAATAATGAAGTTGAACACCTTGTCCCTCTCCGCCATGTCGGGAAGTTCTAGAGCTACACTTGCAAACTCTCGCTGGTATGCTTGTAGGCTTCCGGTTTGCTTGATGTACTTAATCTTCATCCTTGCTTCCCACGTTTCATCCTGAGGACTGAAATGGGTCTGCAAAGCCTTCTTCATGTCATCCCACGAAGTGATGTCATCAGCACTGCCATTGACAATCTGATCCACCCTCCTTCGCCACCACATCTTAGCATCCTTTGTTAAGAACTGAGCAGCCACCTTGACTTGTGTCTCACCATCGGGTAGACTCAACCATTCCAAGTACTGTTCCATGTCCCATAGAAAGTTTCCAAGAGTCTTTGCATTCCTTGTGCCATCATAAGATTCCGGTTCCTTGACCTTCACATGAGGCACTCCTCCACCTGAGTTATGCCTCACGGCCTTCTTCAACACCGCGATCTCATCCTTGGCTTCATCAAGAGATTTGTTTACCCTGTCAAGAGATCCCTTCAAGTTCACGATCTCTGCAAGACCCTGATCCCTTGCTTCTTCGACCTCTTTGACCCTCATCTCTAGTTGTGTACATAGAAGATCCATGTACTCATGCTGCGTTCGGAGCTCATCAAGTTCTTCCCTTAGCTTCGAGCTGGTCTCTTGCTCCTTAGTGAGCAATTCCTCCCTCGTTTCCCAGGAAGACTCCATGGCTTCCATCCTCTGCAGTATTCTTTCCATAAGTGATAAAGTTCCGGCTTCATGGCTAGACCCAACTTGAGACCCGGCTGCCATCTCCAACAGCTTCTTCTTCCTTTGCGATCTAGTCTCCACCATCCAACAGCTTTAATCTTCACGAGCAAACCTTTGCTCTGATACCAACTGTCAAGTTGTGTATCAGCTTCAAACCTTCACGAGCAAACCTTGCTCCGATACCAAATGTCACGCCCCTACACCTGCGGTAGTCTTCCAACCGCTTGTAGCAAGGTGCGGCACCACCGAACGCTTCCTTTTCACCAATACTCACCTTTGTGGACTACGCCTAATTCACTTGTCCTTACTTATTTTGTTTTTCGCAACCAAGTAAAATGCAATCATCCTTTATACTTAATGAAGCCCATACTCATTCATTATCATCATGCAATTAACCAAGAACATCAACAATTGCAAACAAGTATAAAGGGGAGGGGCAACTCCCCGTAATGTGAGTCTGCCCGACAATTTTATTAAGTATATCAGATTACAATACAAGCGTGTCTTGGCCGAACCAAGTCTCACACTTCACCAAATATTACAATAGATAGGCCACCTACCTTTTACAACATGTTGTGCACCCTTGCACGAAGGGAGGTGCTCACCCGAGCCACCCAAGATCCCTTAGCCAAGTCCTACACAAAACCGTACACAAAAATCCACCCCGGGCACACTTGCCCAACCTTCGACTTCTTTTCAAGACTTCCTTCAAGCGTACAATCCTCCTGCGCATGAGATATGCGCAGCTCCCTTTTGCGCACTTGCTTCTTGCCTTATTGCAAAGGTGTGAGAGCGAATGTCGATGATGGAATGAGCCTTATGCTCCACATACTTATACACAAGTTAATGTGGGTTGATGGGGGTGTGCAGCCCCATGGCCGACCCCCAAGCCACTATCATACGCCCATGTAATTCTTTACAAGTCGGCTTCTATGTTCTTTTCTCCATCGCATATATGTGTGATACGTTCCAACACTTAGTCGAATTAAGTGTTTACCCATCGTCGCATTTTATGTCGCATTGTGATGTAAGTTTGTCGCATTTCCTCCGCACTTTGTCGCACCCGTCGCACATCGTGGTTGAATGCGACCGCATGCCCGCCCGCGCTCTTGCCCGTGCCCATGCATGATCGCTCGCCGTCGCCCTGCTGCACGAAGGCCTTACAGGTGACCTCCCGGGAAGTCCTAGTGTTGCACCCTACCCCCCTTTTTGCGCGGCTCGGCGGGAGCGATCGCCGCGAGTGCGGAACTCCGCGGCTGCGCGTGCTTGACGGTAAATTGGATTACGTGCTGCGTGTTTATCTTGTTTTGCGGCATGGGGCTACTTATATATCGATTTATAACGGAATCTCGCGAACGAAGAGATCGTTGGAGCATTAAGGTGGGGGGCCTAACTGAGGGAAACGGCGACTCACTCGAGACTGCTCCAAGGGAAGTTCGAGAACAGGGCACCGATTTATCATCCCGGTCGGAAGTCGCGAGCGGGATTACAGCACAACGGAGGCGACGTATTGCGGCAGCGGGCGATGAATCTAGGACCGTTCGCATCACTGCAGCGAAGATGACACGGGGAGAGTGGGTTGGAGGTTTAAATCATATATACTTTTGTAGGAACTCGAATTTTGGAGGAATCCGTGGGTCGTTCACGGAAAGGCAGTGCGAGCTCCACGCAGCGTCGTCGGTGGCCGTGGAACTTACGCCTTTTTCGTCCTGCTCTCTCTCGTTCTTCTTTTTCTTTTTTTGTTACCCCCTCCGTTCTTCCCCTGGTTCGCTGGCTCCGTGCGGGGCGGGCGGCGCCGCCAAGTCGGGGAAGAGGGCGAGCTCCTGCGCTGAGCCGCTTCGGATCGAGGGCTACAGATGGGCCCCATGCCCTGCGGGTGGCTCAGCGGCCTCCCTTGAAGAGGGGGAGGGGGCGAGATCTTTGCGGGTGCGATCATACCAGCGTTAATGCACCAGATCCCTTCAGAACTCCGCAGTTAAGCTCGCTTGGGCTAGAGTAGTACTGGGATGGGTGACCTCCCGGGAAGTCCTAGTGTTGCACCCTACCCCCCTTTTTGCGCGGCTCGGCGGGAGCGATCGACGCTAGTGCGGAACTCCGCAGCTGCGCGTGCTCGACAGTAAATTGGATTACGTGCTGCGTGTTTATCTTGTTTTACGGCGTGGGGCTACTTATATATCGATTTATAACGGAATCTCACGAACGAAGAGATCGTTGGAGCATTAACGAGGGGGGCCTAACTGAGGGAAACGGCGACTCGCTCGAGACTGCTCCTAGGGAAGTTCGAGAACGTGGCACCGATTTATCCTCCCGGTCGGAAGTCGCGAGCGGGATTACAGCGCAACGGAGGCGACGTATTGCGGCAGCGGGCGATGAATCTAGGACCGTTCGCATCACTGCAGCGAAGATGACACGGGGAGAGTGGGTAGGAGGTTTAAATCATATATACTTTTGTAGGAACTCGAATCTTGGAGGAACACGTGGGTCGTTCACGGAAAGGCAGCGCGAGCTCCACGCAGCGTCGTCGGTGGCCGCGAAACTTACGCCTTTTTCGTCCCGCTCTCTCTCGTTCCTCTTTTTCTTTTTTTGTTACCCCCTCCTTTCTTCCCCTAGTTCGCTGGCTCCGCGTGGGGCGGGCGGCGCCGCCAAGTCGTGGAAGAGGGCGAGCTCCTGCGCCGAGCCGCTTTGGATCGAGGGCCACGGATGGGCCCCATGCCCTGCGCGTGGCTCGGCAGCCTCTCTTGAAGAGAGGGAGTGGGCGAGATCTTTGCGGGTGCGATCATACCAGCGTTAATGCACCGGATCCTATCAGAACTCCGCAGTTAAGCGCGCTTGGGCTAGATTAGTACTAGGATGGGTGACCTCCCGGGAATTCCTAGTGTTGCACCATACCCCCCTTTCTGCGCGGCTCGGCAGGAGCGATCGGCGCTAGTGTGGAACTCAGCGGCTGCGCGTGCTCGACGGTAAATTGGATTACGTGCTGCGTTTATATCTTGTTTTGCTGCGTGGGGCTACTTATATATCGATTTATAACGGAATCTCACGAACGAAGAGATCGTTGGAGCATTAAGGAGGGGGGCCTAACTGAGGGAAACGGTGACTCGCTCGAGACTGCTCCAAGGGAAGTTTGAGAACGGGGCACCGATTTATCTTCTCCGTCGGAAGTCGCGAGCAGGATTACAGCGCAACGGAGGCGACGTATTGCGGCAGCGGGCGATGAATCTAGGACCGTTCGCATCACTGCAGCGAAGATGACACGGGGAGAGTGGGTAGGAGGTTTAAATCATATATACCTTTGTAGGAACTCGAATCTTGGAGGAACCCGTGGGTCATTCACGGAAAGGCAACGCGAGCTCCACGCAGCGTCGTCGGTGGCCGCGGAACTTACGCCTTTTTCATCCCGCTCTCTCTCGTTCTTCTTTTTCTTTTTTTCTTACCCCCTACGTTCTTCCCCTGGTTCGCTGGCTCCGCGTGGAGAGGGCAGTGCCGCCAAGTCGGGGAAGAGGGCAAGCTCCTGCGCCGAGCCGCTTCGGATCGAGGGCCACGGATGGGCCCCATGCCCTGCGCGTGGCTCGGCAGCCTCCCTTGAAGAGGGGGAGGGGGCGAGATCTTTGCGGGTGCGATCATACCAGTGTTAATGCACCGGATCGCATTAGAACTCCGCAGTTAAGCGCGCTTCGGCCAGAGTAGTACTGGGATGGGTGACCTCCCGGGAAGTCCTAGTGTTGCACCCTACCCCCATTTTTGCGCGGATCGGCGGGAGCGCTTGGCGCTAGTGCGGAACTCCGCGTCTGCGCTTGCTCGACGGTAAATTGGATTACGTGCTGCGTGTTTATCTTGTTTTGCGGCGTGGGGCTACTTATATATCGATTTATAACGGAATCTCGCGAACGAAGAGATCGCTGGAGCATTAAGGAGGGGGGCCTAACTGAGGGAAACAACGACTCGCTCGAGACTGCTCCAAGGGAAGTTTGAGAACGGGGCACCGAATTATCCTCCCAGTCGGAAGTCGCGAGCGGGATTACAGCGGAACGAAGGCGACGTATTGCGGCAACGGGCGATGAATCTAGGACCGTTCGCATCACTGCAGCGAAGATGACACGGGGAGAGTGGGTAGGAGGATAAAATCATATATACTTTTGTAGGAACTCGAATTTTGGAGGAACCCGTGGGTCGTTCCCGGAAAGGCAGCGCGAGCTCCATGCAGCGTCGTCGGTGGCCGCGGAACTTACGCCTTTTTCGTCCCGCTCTCTCTCGTTCTTCTTTTTCTTTTTTTGTTACCCCCTACGTTCTTCCCCTGGTTCGCTTGCTCCGCGCGGAGCGGGCGGTGCCGCCAAGTCGGGGAAGAGGGCAAGCTCCTCCGCCGAGCCGCTTCGGATCGAGGGCCACGGATGGGCCCCATGCCCTGCGCGTGGCTCGCGACCTCCCTTGAAGAGGGGGAAGGGGCGAGACCTTTGCGGGTGCGATCATACTAGTGTTAATGCACCGAATTGCATCAGAACTCCGCAGTTAAGCGCGCTTGGGCCAGAGTAGTTCTGGGATGGGTGACCTCCCGGGAAGTCCTAGTGTTGCACCCTACCCCCCTTTTTGCGCGGCTCGGCAGAAGCGATCGGCGCTAGTGTGGAACTCCGCGTCTACGCGTGCTCGAAGGTAAATTGGATTACTTGCTGCGTGTATATCTTGTTTTGCGGTGTGGGGCTACTTATATATTGATTTATAACGGAATCTCGCGAACGAAGAGATCGCTAGAGCATTAAGGAGGGGGGCCTAGCTGGGGGAAACGTCGACTCGCTCGAGACTGCTCCAAGGGAAGTTCGAGAACGGGGCACCGATTTGTCATCCCGGTCGGAAGTCGCGAGGGGGATTGCAGCGCAATGGAGGCGACGTATTGCGGTAGCGGGCGATGAATCTAGGACCGTTCGCATCACTGCAGCGAAGATAACACGGGGAGAGTGGGTAGGAGGTTTAAATCATATATACTTTTGTAGGAACTCGAATCTTGGAGGAACCCGTGGATCGTTCACGGCAAGGCAGCGCGAGCTCCACGCAGAGTCGTCGGTGGCCGTGGAACTTACGCCTTTTTCGTCCCGCTCTCTCTCGTTCTTCTTTATCTTTTTTTGTTACCCCCTCCGTTTTTCCCCTGGTTCACTGGCTCAGATCGGGGCGGGCGGCGCCGCCAAGCCAGGGAAGAGGGCGAGCTCCTGCGCCGAGCTGCTTCGGATCGAGGGCCACGGATGGGTGACCTCCCGTGAAGTCCTAGTGTTGCACCCTACCCCCCTTTTTGCGCGGCTCGGTGGGAGCGATCGGCGCTAGTGCGGAACTCAGTGGCTCCGCGTGCTCGACGGTGAATTCGATTACGTGCTGCGTGTTTATCTTGTTTTGCGGCGTGGGGCTACTTATATATCGATTTATAACGCAATCTCGCGAACGAAGAGATCGTTGGAGCATTAAGGAGGGGGGCCTAACCGAGGGAAACGACGACTCGCTCGAGACTGCTCCAAGGGAAGTTCGAGAACGGGAAACCGATTTATCATCCCGGTCGGAAGTCGCGAGCGGGATTACAGCGCAACGAAGGCGACGTATTGTGGCAGCGGACGATGAATCTAGGACCGTTCGCATCATTGCAGCGAAGATGACACGGGGAGAGTGGGTAGGAGGTTTAAATCATATATACTTTTGTAGGAACTCGAATCTTGGAGGAACCCGTGGGTCGTTCACGGAAAGGCAGCGCGAGGTCCACGCAGCATCGTCAGTGGCCGCGGAACTTACGCCTTTTTCGTCCCGCTCTCTCTTGTTCTTCTTTTTCTTTTTTTTCTACCCCCTCCATTCTTCCCTTGGTTCGTTGGCTCCGCGCGGGGAGGGCGGCGCCGCCAAGTCGGGGAAGAGGGCGAGCTCCTGCTCCAAGCCGCTTCAGATAGAGGGCCACGGATGGGCCCCATGGCCTGCGCGTGGCTCGGCGGCCTCCCTTGAAGAGGGGGAGGGCGCGAGATCTTTGCGGGTGCGATCGTACCAGCATTAATGCACCGGATCCCATTAGAACTCCGCGGTTAACCGCGCTTGGGCTGGAGTAGTACTGGGATGGGTGACCTCCCGGGAAGTCCTAGTGTTGCACCCTACCCCGCTTTTTGTGCGGCTCAGCGGGAGCGATCGACGCTAGTGTGGAACTCCGCGGCTGCGCGTGCTCGACGGTAAATTGGATTACGTGCAGCGTGTATATCTTGTTTTGCTGCGTGGGGCTACTTATATATCGATTTATAACGGAATCTCGCGAACGAAGAGATCGCTGGAGCATTAAGGAGGGGGGCCTAACTAAGGGAAACAGTGACTCGCTCGAGACTGCTCCAAGGGAAGTTCGAGAACGGGGCACCGATTTATCTTCTCGGTCGGAAGTTGCGAGCGGGATTGCAGCACAACGGAGGCGACGTATTGCGGCAGCGGGCGATGAATCTAGGACCGTTCGCATCACTGCAGCGAAGATGACACGGGGAGAGTGGGTAGGAGGTTTAAATCATATATACCTTTGTAGGAACTCGAATCTTGGAGGAACCCGTGGGTCATTCACGGAAAGGCAGCGCGAGCTCCACGCAGCGTCGTCGGTGGCCGTGGAACTTACGCCTTTTTCGTCCCACTCTCTCTCGTTCTTCTTTTTCTTTTTTTGTTACCCCCTACGTTCTTCCCCTGGTTCGCTGGCTCCGCGCAGAGCGGGCGGTGCCGCCAAGTCGGGGAAGAGGGCAAGCTCCTGCGCCAAGCCACTTCGGATCGAGGGCCACGGATGGGCCCCATGCCCTGCGCATGGCTCGGCGGCCTCCCTTGAAGAGGGGGAGGGGGCGAGATCTTTGCGGGTGCGATCATACCAGTGTTAATGCACCGGATCGCATCAGAACTCCGCAGTTAAGTGCACTTCGGCCAGAGTAGTACTGGGATGGGTGACCTCCCGAGAAGTCCTAGTGTTGCACCCTACCCCTCTTTTTGCGCGGCTCGGCGGGAGCGATCGGCGCTAGTGCGGAACTCCGCGTCCATGCGTGCTCGAAGGTAAATTGGATTACGTGCTGCGTGTATATCTTGTTTTGCGGCATGGGGCTACTTATATATCGATTTATAACGGAATCTCGCGAACGAAGAGATCGCTGGAGCATTAAGGAGGGGGGCCTAGCTGAGGGAAACGGCGACTCGCTCGAGACTGCTCCAAGGGAAGTTCGAGAACGGGGCACCGATTTGTCGTCCCGGTCGGAAGTCGTGAACGGGATTGCAGCGCAACGGAGGCGACGTATTGCGGCAGCGGGCGATGAATCTAGGACCGTTCGCATCACTGCAGCGAAGATGACACGGGGAGAGTGGGTAGGAGGTTTAAATCATATATACTTTTGTAGGAACTCGAATCTTGGAGGAACCCGTGGATCGTTCACGGAAAGGCAGCGCGAGCTCCACACAGCGTCGTCGGTGGCCGCGGAACTTACGCCTTTTTCGTCCCGCTCTCTCTCGTTCTTCTTTTTCTTTTTTTGTTACCCCCTACGTTCTTCCCCTGGTTCGCTGGCTCAGCGCGGGGCGGGCGGCACCGCCAAGTCGGGGAAGAGGGCGAGCTCCTGCGCCGAGCCGCTTCGGATCGAGGGCCACAGATGGGCACCATGCCCTACGCGTGGCTCGGAAGCCTCCCTTGAAGACGGGGAGGGGGCGAGATCTTTGCGGGTGCGATCATACCAGCGTTAATGCACCGGATCGCATCAGAACTCCGCAGTTAAGCGCGCTTGGGCCAGAGTAGTACTGTGATGGGTGACCTCCCGGGAAGTCCTAGTGTTGCACACTACCCCTTTTTTTGCGCGGCTCGGCGGGAGCGATCGACGCTAGTGCGGAACTCCGCGGCTGCGCGTGCTCGAAGATAAATTAGATTACGTGCTGCGTGTATATCTTGTTTTGCGGCGTGGGGCTACTTATATATCGATTTATAACGGAATCTTGCGAACGAAGAGATTGTTGGAGCATTAAGGAGGGGGGCATAACTGAGGGAAACGACGACTCGCTCGAGACTGCTCCAAGGGAAGTTCGAGAACGGGGCACCTATTTGTCATCCCGGTCAGAAGTCGCGAGCGGGATTGCAGCGCAACGGAGGCGACGTATTGTGGCAGCGGACAATGAATCTAGGATCGTTCGCATCACTGCAGCGAAGATGACACGGGGAGAGTGGGTAGGAGGTATAAATCATATATACTTTTGTAGGAACTCGAATCTTGGAGGAACCCGTGGGTTGTTCAGGGAAAGGCAGCGCGAGCTCCACGCAGCGTCGTTTGTGGCCGCGGAACTTACGCCTTTTTCGTCCTGCTCTCTCTCGTTCTTCTTTTTCCTTTTTTGTTACCCCCTACGTTCTTCCCCTGGTTCGCTGGCTCCGCGCGGGGTGTGCGGCGCCGCCAAGTCGGGGAAGAGGGTGAGCTCCTGCGCCGAGCCGCTTCGGATCGAGGGCCATGGATGGGCCCCATGCACTGCGCGTGGCTCGGCGGCCTCCCTTGAAGAGGGGGAGGGGGCGACATCTTTGCGGGTGCGATCATACCAGCGTTAATGCACCGGACTGCATCAGAACTCCACAGTTAAGCGCGCTTGGGCCAGAGTAGTACTGGGATGGGTGACCTCCCGGGAAGTCCTAGTGTTGCACCCTACCCCCCTTTTTGCGCGGCTCGGCGGGCGTGATCGGCGCTAGTGCGGAACTTCGCGGCTGCGCGTGCTCGAAGGTAAATTGGATTACGTGCTGCGTGTATATCTTGTTTTGCGGCGTGGGGCTACTTATATATCGATTTATAACAGAATCTCGCGAACGAAGAGATCGCTGGAGCATTAAGGAGGGGGGCCTAACAGAGGGAAACGGCGACTCGCTCGAGACTGCTCCAAGGGAAGTTCGAGAACGGGGCACCGATTTGTCATCCCGGTCGGAAGTCGCGAGCGGGATTGCAACGCAACGGAGGCGACGTATTGCGGCAGCGGGCGATGAATCTAGGACCGTTCGCATCACTACAGCGAAGATGACACGGGGAGAGTGGGTAGGAGGTTTAAATCATATATACTTTTGTAGGAACTCGAATCTTGGAGGAACCCGTGGGTCGTTCACGGAAAGGCAGCGCGAGGTCCACGCAGCGTCGTCGGTGGCCGCGGAACTTACGCCTTTTTCGTCCCGCTCTCTCTTGTTCTTCTTTTTCTTTTTTTGCTACCCCCTCCGTTCTTCCCCTGGTTCGCTGGCTCCGCGCGGGGCGGGCGGCGCCGCCAAGTCGGGGAAGAGGGCGAGCTCCTGCTCCGAGCCGCTTTGGATAGATGGCCACGGATGGGCCCCATGGCTTGCGCATGGCTCGGCGGCCTCCCTTGAAGAGGGGGAGGGCGCGAGATCTTTGCAGGTGCGATCATACCAGCATTAATGCACCGGATCCCATTAGAACTCCGCGGTTAACCGCGCTTGGGCTGGAGTAGTACTGGGATGGGTGACCTCCCGGGAAGTCCTAGTGTTGCACCCTACCCCGCTTTTTTCGCGGCTCGGCGAGAGCGATCAGCGCTAGTGCGGAACTCCGCGTCTACGCGTGCTCGAAGGTAAATTGGATTACTTGCTGCGTGTATATCTTGTTTTGCGGTGTGGGGCTACTTATATATCGATTTATAACGGAATCTCGCGAACGAAGAGATCGCTAGAGCATTAAGGAGGGGGGCCTAGCTGGGGGAAACGTCGACTCGCTCGAGACTGCTCCAAGGGAAGTTCGAGAACGGGGCACCGATTTGTCATCCCGGTCGGAAGTCGCGAGGGGGATTGCAGCGCAATGGAGGCGACGTATTGCGGCAGCGGGCGATGAATCTAGGACCGTTCGCATCACTGTAGCGAAGATAACACGGGGAGAGTGGGTAGGAGGTTTAAATCATATATACTTTTGTAGGAACTCGAATCTTGGAGGAACCCGTGGATCGTTCACGGCAAGGCAGCGCGAGCTCCACGCAGAGTCGTCGGTGGCCGTGGAACTTACGCCTTTTTCATCCCGCTCTCTCTCGTTCTTCTTTATCTTTTTTTGTTACCCCCTCCGTTTTTCCCCTGGTTCACTGGCTCAGATCGGGGCGGGCGGCGCCGCCAAGTCAGGGAAGAGGGCGAGCTCCTGCGCCGAGCTGCTTCGGATCGAGGGCCAAGGATGGGTGACCTCCCGTGAAGTCCTAGTGTTGCACCCTACCCCCCTTTTTGCGCGGCTCGGTGGGAGCGATCGGCACTAGTGCGGAACTCAGTGGCTCCGCGTGCTCGACGGTGAATTGGATTACGTGCTGCGTGTTTATCTTGTTTTGCGGCGTGGGGCTACTTATATATCGATTTATAACGCAATCTCGCGAACGAAGAGATCGTTGGAGCATTAAGGAGGGGGGCCTAACCGAGGGAAACGACGACTCGCTCGAGACTGCTCCAAGGGAAGTTCGAGAACGGGAAACCGATTTATCATCCCGGTCGGAAGTCGCGAGCGGGATTACAGCGCAACGAAGGCGACGTATTGTGGCAGCGGACGATGAATCTAGGACCGTTCGCATCACTGCAGCGAAGATGACACGGGGAGAGTGGGTAGGAGGTTTAAATCATATATACTTTTGTAGGAACTCGAATCTTGGAGGAACCCGTGGGTCGTTCACGGAAAGGCAGCGCGAGGTCCACGCAGCATCGTCAGTGGCCGCGGAACTTACGCCTTTTTCGTCCCGCTCTCTCTTGTTCTTCTTTTTCTTTTTTTTCTACCCCCTCCGTTCTTCCCTTGGTTCGTTGGCTCCGCGCGGGGAGGGCGGCGCCGCCAAGTCGGGGAAGAGGGCGAGCTCCTGCTCCAAGCCGCTTCAGATAGAGGGCCACGGATGGGCCCCATGGCCTACGCGTGGCTCGGCGGCCTCCCTTGAAGAGGGGGAGGGCGCGAGATCTTTGCGGGTGCGATTGTACCAGCATTAATGCACCGGATCCCATTAGAACTCCGCGGTTAACCGCGCTTGGGCTGGAGTAGTACTGGGATGGGTGACCTCCCGGGAAGTCCTAGTGTTGCACCCTACCCTGCTTTTTGTGCGGCTCAGCGGGAGCGATCGACGCTAGTGTGGAACTCCGCGGCTGCGCGTGCTCGACGGTAAATTGGATTACGTGCAGCGTGTATATCTTGTTTTGCTGCGTGGGGCTACTTATATATCGATTTATAACGGAATCTCGCGAACGAAGAGATCGCTGGAGCATTAAGGAGGGGGGCCTAACTAAGGGAAACAGTGACTCGCTCGAGACTGCTCCAAGGGAAGTTCGAGAACGGGGCACCGATTTATCTTCTCGGTCGGAAGTTGCGAGCAGGATTGCAGCACAACGGAGGCGACGTATTGCGGCAGCGGGCGATGAATCTAGGACCGTTCGCATCACTGCAGCGAAGATGACACGGGGAGAGTGGGTAGGAGGTTTAAATCATATATACCTTTGTAGGAACTCGAATCTTGGAGGAACCCGTGGGTCATTCACGGAAAGGCAGCGCGAGCTCCACGCAGCGTCGTCGGTGGCCGTGGAACTTACGCCTTTTTCGTCCCACTCTCTCTCGTTCTTCTTTTTCTTTTTTTGTTACCCCCTACGTTCTTCCCCTGGTTCGCTGGCTCCGCGCAGAGCGGGCGGTGCCGCCAAGTCGGGGAAGAGGGCAAGCTCCTGCGCCAAGCCACTTCGGATCGAGGGCCACGGATGGGCCCCATGCCCTGTGCATGGCTCGGCGGCCTCCCTTGAAGAGGGGGAGGGGGCGAGATCTTTGCGGGTGCGATCATACCAGTGTTAATGCACCGGATCGCATCAGAACTCCGCAGTTAAGTGCACTTCGGCCAGAGTAGTACTGGGATGGGTGACCTCGCGAGAAGTCCTAGTGTTGCACCCTACCCCTCTTTTTGCGCGGCTCGGCGGGAGCGATCGGCGCTAGTGCGGAACTCCGCGTCCATGCGTGCTCGAAGGTAAATTGGATTACGTGCTGCGTGTATATCTTGTTTTGCGGCATGGGGCTACTTATATATCGATTTATAACGGAATCTCGCGAACGAAGAGATCGCTGGAGCATTAAGGAGGGGGGCCTAGCTGAGGGAAACGGCGACTCGCTCAAGACTGCTCCAAGGGAAGTTCGAGAACGGGGCACCGATTTGTCGTCCCGGTCGGAAGTCGCGAACGGGATTGCAGTGCAACGGAGGCGACGTATTGCGGCAGCGGGCGATGAATCTAGGACCGTTCGCATCACTGCAGCGAAGATGACACGGGGAGAGTGGGTAGGAGGTTTAAATCATATATACTTTTGTAGGAACTCGAATCTTGGAGGAACCCGTGGATCGTTCACGGAAAGGCAGCGCGAGCTCCACACAGCGTCGTCGGTGGCCGCGGAACTTACGCCTTTTTCGTCCCGCTCTCTCTCGTTCTTCTTTTTCTTTTTTTGTTACCCCCTACGTTCTTCCCCTGGTTCGCTGGCTCAGCGCGGGGCGGGCGGCACCGCCAAGTCGGGGAAGAGGGCGAGCTCCTGCGCCGAGCCGCTTCGGATCGAGGGCCACAGATGGGCACCATGCCCTACGCGTGGCTCGGAAGCCTCCCTTGAAGACGGGGAGGGGGCGAGATCTTTGCGGGTGCGATCATACCAGCGTTAATGCACCGGATCGCATCAGAACTCCGCAGTTAAGCGCGCTTGGGCCAGAGTAGTACTGTGATGGGTGACCTCCCGGGAAGTCCTAGTGTTGCACACTACCCCTTTTTTTGCGCGGCTCGGCGGGAGCGATCGGCGCTAGTGCGGAACTCCGCGGTTGCGCGTGCTCGAAGATAAATTAGATTACATGCTGCGTGTATATCTTGTTTTGCGGCGTGGGGCTACTTATATATCGATTTATAACGGAATCTTGCTAACGAAGAGATTGTTGGAGCATTAAGGAGGGGGGCATAACTGAGGGAAACGACGACTCGCTCGAGACTGCTCCAAGGGAAGTTCGAGAACGGGGCACCTATTTGTCATCCCGGTCAGAAGTCACGAGCGGGATTGCAGCGCAACGGAGGCGACGTATTGTGGCAGCGGACGATGAATCTAGGATCGTTCACATCACTGCAGCGAAGATGACACGGGGAGAGTGGGTAGGAGGTATAAATCATATATACTTTTGTAGGAACTCGAATCTTGGAGGAACCCGTGGGTTGTTCAGGGAAAGGCAGCGCGAGCTCCACGCAGCGTCGTTTGTGGCCGCGGAACTTACGCCTTTTTCGTCCTGCTCTCTCTCGTTCTTCTTTTTCCTTTTTTGTTACCCCCTACGTTCTTCCCCTGGTTCGTTGGCTCCACGCGGGGTGTGCGGCGCCGCCAAGTCGGGGAAGAGGGTGAGCTCCTGCGCCGAGCCGCTTCGGATCGAGGGCGATGGATGGGCCCCATGCACTGCGCGTGGCTCGGCGGCCTCCCTTGAAGAGGGGGAGGGGGCGACATCTTTGCGGGTGCGATCATACCAGCGTTAATGCACCGGACTGCATCAGAACTCCACAGTTAAGCGCGCTTGGGCCAGAGTAGTACTGGGATGGGTGACCTCCCGGGAAGTCCTAGTGTTGCACCCTACCCCCCTTTTTGCGCGGCTCGGCGGGCGTGATCGGCGCTAGTGCGGAACTTCGCGGCTGCGCGTGCTCGAAGGTAAATTGGATTACGTGCTGCGTGTATATCTTGTTTTGCGGCGTGGGGCTACTTATATATCGATTTATAACAGAATCTCGCGAACGAAGAGATCGCTGGAGCATTAAGGAGGGGGGCCTAACAGAGGGAAACGGCGACTCGCTCGAGACTGCTCCAAGGGAAGTTCGAGAACGGGGCACCGATTTGTCATCCCGGTCGGAAGTCGCGAGCGGGATTGCAACGCAACGGAGGCGACGTATTGCGGCAGCGGGCGATGAATCTAGGACCGTTCGCATCACTACAGCGAAGATGACACGGGGAGAGTGGGTAGGAGGTTTAAATCATATATACTTTTGTAGGAACTCGAATCTTGGAGGAACCCGTGGGTCGTTCACGGAAAGGCAGTGCGAGGTCCACGCAGCGTCGTCGGTGGCCGCGGAACTTACGCCTTTTTCGTCCCGCTCTCTCTTGTTCTTCTTTTTCTTTTTTTGCTACCCGCTCCGTTCTTCCCCTGGTTCGCTGGCTCCGCGCGGGGCGGGCGGCGCCGCCAAGTCGGGGAAGAGGGCGAGCTCCTGCTCCGAGCCGCTTTGGATAGATGGCCACGGATGGGCCCCATGGCTTGCGCGTGGCTTGGCGGCCTCCCTTGAAGAGGGGGAGGGCGCGAGATCTTTGCGGGTGCGATCATACCAGCATTAATGCACCGGATCCCATTAGAACTCCGCGGTTAACCGCGCTTGGGCTGGAGTAGTACTGGGATGGGTGACCTCCCGGGAAGTCCTAGTGTTGCACCCTACCCCGCTTTTTTCGCGGCTCGGCGAGAGCGATCGGCGCTAGTGCGGAACTCCGCGGCTGCGCGTGCTCGACGGTAAATTGGATTACGTGCTGCGTGTATATCTTGTTTTGCTGCGTGGGGCTACTTATATATCGATTTATAACGGAATCTCGCGAACGAAGAGATCTCTGGAGCATTAAGGAGGGGGGCCTAACTGAGGGAAACGGCGACTCGCTCGAGACTGCTCCAAGGGAAGTTCGAGAACGGGGCACCGATTTATCATCCCGGTCGGAAGTCGCGAGCGGGATTACAGTGCAACGGAGGCGACGTATTGCGGCAGCGGGCGATGAATCTAGGACCGTTCGCATCACTGCAGCGAAGATGACACAGGGAGAGTGGGTAGGAGGTTTAAATCATATATACTTTTGTAGGAACTCGAATCTTGGAGGAACCCGTGGGTCGTTCACGGAAAGGCAGCGTGAGCTCCATGCAGCGTCGTCGGTGGCCGCGGAACTTACGCCTTTTTCGTCCGGCTCTCTCTCGTTCTTCTTTTTCTTTTTTTGTTACCCCCTCCATTCATACCCTGGTTCGCTGGCTCCGCGCGGGGCGGGCGGCGCCGCCAAGTCGGGGAAGAGGGCGAGCTCCTACGTCGAGCCGCTTCGGGTCGAGGGCCACGGATGGGCCCCATGCCCTGCGTGTGGCTCGGTGGCCTCCCTTGAAGAGGGGGAGGGGGCGAGATCTTTGCGGGTGAGATCATACGAGTGTTAATGCACCGGATCCCATCAGAACTCCGCGGTTAAGCGCGCTTGGGCTGGAGTAGTACTGGGGTGGGTGACCTCCCGGGAAGTCCTAGTGTTGCACCCTACCCCACTTTTTGCACGGCTCGGCGGGAGCGATCGGCGCTAGTGCGGATCTCCGCGTCTGCGCTTGCTCGACAGTAAATTGGATTACGTGCTGCGTGTTTATCTTGTTTTGCGGCGTGGGGCTACTTATATATCGATTTATAACGGAATCTTGCGAATGAAGAGATCGCTGGAGCATTAAGGAGGGGGGCCTAACTGAGGGAAACAGCGACTCGCTCGAGACTGCTCCAAGGGAAGTTTGAGAACAGGGCACCGAATTATCCTCCCAGTCGGAAGTCGCGAGCGGGATTACAGCGCAACGGAGGCGACGTATTGCGGCAGCGGGCGATGAATCTAGGACCGTTCGCATCACTGCAGCGAAGATGACACGGGGAGAGTGGGTAGGAGGTTTAAATCATATATACTTTTGTAAGAACTCGAATTTTGGAGGAACCCGTGGGTCGTTCACGGAAAGGCAGGGCGAGCTCCACGCAGCGTCGTCGGTGGCCGCGGAACTTACGCCTTTTTCGTCCCGCTCTCTCTCGTTCCTCTTTTTCTTTTTTTGTTACCCCCTTCGTTCTTCCCCTGGTTGGCTGGCTCCGCGCAGGGCGGGCGGCCCTGCCAAGTCGTGGAAGAGGGCGAGCTCCTGTGTCGAGCCGCTTTGGATCGAGGGCCACGGATGGGCCCCATGCCCTGTGCGTGGCTCGGCGGCCTCCCTTGAAGAGGGGGAGGGGGTGAGATCTTTGTGGATGCGATCATACCAGTGTTAATGCACCGGATCCCATCAGAACTCCGCAGTTAAACGCGCTTGAGCTAGAGTAGTACTGGGATGGGTGACCTCCCGGGAAGTCCTAATGTTGCACCCTACCCCCCTTTTTGCGCGGCTCGGCAAGAGCGATCGGCGCTAGTGCGGAACTCCGCGACTGTGCGTGCTCGACGGTAAATTGGATTACGTGCTGCGTGTTTATCTTGTTTTGCGGCGTGGGGCTACTTATATATCGATTTATAATGGAATCTCGCGAACGAAGAGATCGCTGGAGCATTAAGGAGGGGGGCCTAACTGAGGGAAACGGCGACTCGTTCGAGACTGCTCCAAGGGAAGTTCGAGAACGGGGCACCGATTTATCATCCCGGTCGGAAGTCACGAGCAGGATTACAGCGCAACGGAGGTGACGTATTGCGGCAGCGGGCGATGAATCTAGGACCGTTCGCATCACTGCAGCAAAGATGACACGGGGAGAGTGGGTAGGAGGTTTAAATCATATATACTTTTGTAGGAACTCGAATCTTAGAGGAACCCGTGGGTCGTTCACGGAAAGGCAGCGCAAGCTCCATGCAGCATCATCGGTGGCTGCGGAACTTACACCTTTTTCGTCCCGCTCTCTCTCGTTCTTCTTTTTCTTTTTTTGTTACCCCCTACGTTCTTCCCCTGGTTTGCTGGCTCCGCGCGGGGCGGGCGGCGCCGCCAAGTCGGGGAAGAGGGCGAGCTCCTGCGCCGAGCCGCTTCGGATCGAGGGCCACAGATGGGCCCCATGCCCTGTGCGTGGCTCTGCGGCCTCCCTTGAAGAGGGGAAGGGGGCGAGATCTTTGCGGGTGCGATCATACCAGCGTTAATGCACCGGATCCCACCAGAACTCCGCGGTTAAGCGTGCTTGGGCTGGAGTAGTACTGGGATGGGTGACCTCCAGGGAAGTCCTAGTGTTGCACCCTACCCGCCTTTTTGCGCGGCTCGGCGAGAGCGATCGGCGCAAGTGCGGAACTCCGCGGCTGCGCGTGCTCGACGGTAAATTGGATTACGTGCTGCATGTTTATCTTGTTTTGCGGCGTGGGGCTACTTATATATCGATTTATAATGGAATCTCGCGAACGAAGAGATCACTGGAGCATTAAGGAGGGGGGACTAACTAAGGGAAACGTCGACTCGCTCGAGACTGCTCCAAGGGAAGTTCGAGAACGGGGCACCAATTTATCATCCCGGTCGGAAGTCGCGAGCGGGATTACACCGCAACGGAGGCGACGTATTGCGGCAGCGGGCGATGAATCTAGGACCGTTCGCATCACTGCAGCGAAGATGACACAGGGAGAGTGGGTAGGAGGTTTAAATCATATATACTTTTGTAGGAACTCGAATTTTGGAGGAACACGGGGGTCGTTCACGGAAAGGAAGCGCGAGCTCCACGCAGCGTCGTCGGTGGCCGCGGAACTTACGCCTTTTTCGTCCCGCTCCCTCTCGTTCTTCTTTTTCTTTTTTTGTTACCCCCTTCGTTCTTCCCCTGGTTCGCTGGCTCCGATTGGGGCGGGCGGCGTCGCCAAGTCGGGGAAGAGGGCGAGCTCCTGCGCCGAGCCGCTTCGGATCGAGGGCCACGGATGGGTGACCTCCCGCGAAGTCCTAGTGTTGCACCCTACCCCCCTTTTTGCGCGGCTCGGCGGGAGCGATCGGCGCTAGTGCGGAACTCTGTGGCTCCGCGTGCTCGACGGTGAATTGGATTACGTGCCGCGTGTTTATCTTGTTTCGCGGCGTGGGGCTACTTATATATCGATTTAGAACGGAATCTCGCGAACGAAGAGATCGCTGGAGCATTAAGGAGGGGGGCCTAACTGAGGGAAACGACGACTCGCTCGAGACTGCTCCAAGGGAAGTTCGAGAACGGGGCACTGATTTGTCATCCTAGTCGGAAGTCGCGAGCGGGATTACAGCGCAACGGAGGCGACGTATTGCGGCAGCGGGCGATGAATCTAGGACCGTTCGCATCACTGCAGCGAAGATGACACGGGGAGAGTGGGTAGGAGGTTTAAATCATATATACTTTTGTAGGATCTCGAATTTTGGAGGAACCCGTGGGTCGTTCACGTAAAGGCAGTGCGAGCTCCACGCAGTGTCGTCGGTGGCCACGGAACTTACGCCTTTTTCGTCCCGCTCTCTTTCGTTCTTCTTTTTCTTTTCTTGTTACCCACTCCGTTCTTCCCCTGGTTCGCTGGCTCCGCGCGGGGCGGGCGGCGCCGCCAAGTCGGGGAAGAGGGCGAGCTCCTGCACCGAGCCGCTTCGGATCGAGGGACACGGATGGGCCCCATGCCCTGCGCGTGGCTCGGTGGCCTACTTTGAAGAGGGGGAGGGGGTGAGATCTTTGCGGGTGCGATCATACCAGCGTTAATGCACCAGATCCCATCAGAACTCCGCAGTTAGGCGCGCTTAGGCCAGAGTAGTACTAGGATGGGTGACCTCCCGGGAAGTCTAGTGTTGCACCCTACCCCCCTTTTTGCGCGGCTCGGCGGGAGCGATCGGCGCTAGTGCGGAACTCCGCGGCTGCGCGTGCTCGATGGTGAATTGGATTACGTGCTGTGTGTTTATCTTTTTTTGCAGCGTGGGGCTACTTATATATCAATTTATAACAGAATCTCGCGAACGAAAAGATCGCTGGAGCATTAAGGAGGGGGGCCTAACTCAGGGAAACAGCGACTCGCTCGAGAGTGCTCCAAGGGAAGTTTGAGAACGGGGCAACAATTTATCATCCTGGTCGGAAGTCGCGAGCGGGATTACAACGCAACAGAGGCGACGTATTGCGGCAGCGGGCGATGAATCTAGGACCGTTCGTATCACTGCAGCGAAGATGACATGGGGAGAGTGGGTAGGAGGTTTAAATCCTATATACTTTTGTAGGAACTCGAATTTTGGAGGAACCCATGGGTCGTTCACGGAAAGGCAACGCGAGCTCCACGCAGCGTCGTCGGTGGCCGCAGAACTTACGCCTTTTTCGTCCCGCTCTCTCTCGTTCTTCGTTTTCTTTTCTTGTTACCCCCTCCATTCTTCCCCTGGTTCGCTGGCTCCGCGCGGCGCCGCCAAGTTGGGGAAGAGGGCAAGCTCCTGCGCTGAGCCGCTTCGGATCGAGGGCCACGGATGGGCCCCATGCCCTGCGCGTGGCTCGGCGGCCTCCCTTGAATAGGGGGAGGGGGCGAGATCTTTGCGGGTGCGATCATACCAGCGTTAATGCACCGGATCCCATCAGAACTCCGCAGTTAGGCGCGCTTGGGCCAGAGTAGTACTAGGATGGGTGACCTTCCGAGAAGTCCTAGTGTTGCACCCTACCCCCCTTTTTGCGCGGCTCGGCGGGAGCGATCGGCGCTTGTGCGGAACTCCGCGGCTGCGCGTGCTCGACGGTGAATTGGATTACGTGCTGCATGTTTATCTTGTTTAGCGGCGTGGGGCTACTTATATATCGATTTAGAATGGAATCTACCGAACGAAGAGATCGTTGGAGCATTAAGGAGGGGGACCTAACTGAGGGAAACGGCGACTCGCTCAAGACTGCTCCAAGGGAAGTTCGAGAACGGGGCACCGATTTATCATCCCGGTCGGAAGTCGCGAGCGGGATTACAGTGCAACGGAGGCGACGTATTGCGGTAGCGGGCGATGAATCTAGGACCGTTCGCATCACTGCAGCGAAGATGACACGGGGAGAGTGGGTAGGATGTTTAAATCATATATACTTTTGTAGGTACTCGAATTTTGGAGGAACCCGTGGGTCGTTCACGGAAAGGCAGCGTGAGCTCCACGCATCGTCGTCGGTGGCCGCAGAACTTACGCCTTTTTTGTCTCGCTCTCTCTCGTTCTTCTTTTTCTTTTCTTGTTACCCTTTCCATTCTTCCCCTGGTTCGCTGGCTCCGCATGGGGCGGGCGGCGCCGCCAAGTAGGGGAAGAGGGCGAGCTCCTGCGCCGAGCCGCTTCGGATCGAGGGCCACGGATGGGCCCCATGCCCTGCGCGTGGCTCGGCGGCCTCCCTTGAAGAGGGGGAGGGGTCGAGATCTTCGCGGGTGCGATCATACCAGCGTTAATGCACGGATCCCATCAGAACTCCGCAGTTAGGTGCGCTTGGGCCAGAGTAGTGCTGGGATGGGTGACCTCCCGGGAAGTCCTAGTGTTGCACCCTACACCCCTTTTTGCGCGGCTCGGCGGGAGCGATCGGCGCTAGTGCGGAACTCCGCGGCTGCGCGTGCTCGACAGTGAATTGGATTACGTGCTGCGTGTTTATCTTGTTTTGCGGCGTGGGGCTACTTATATATCGATTTATAACGGAATCTCGCGAACGAAGAGATCGCTGGAGCATTAAGGAGGGGGGCCTAACTGAGGGAAACGGCGACTCGCTCGAGACTGCTCCAAGGGAAGTTCGAGAACGGGGCACCGATTTATCATCCCGGTCGGAAGTCGCGAGCGGGATTACAACGCAATGGAGGCGACGTATTGCGGCAGCAGGCGATGAATCTAGGACCGTTCGCATCACTGCAGCGAAGATGACACGGGGAGAGTGGGTAGGAGGTTTAAATCATATATCCTTTTGTAGGAACTCGAATTTTGGAGGAACCCGTGGGTCGTTCATGGAAAGGCAGCGCGAGCTCCACGCAGCGTCGTCGGTGGCCGCGGAACTTACGCCTTTTTCGTCCCGCTCTCTCTCGTTCTCCTTTTTCTTTTTTTGTTACCCCCTCCATTCTTCCCCTAGTTCACTGGCTCCGTGCGGGGCGGGCGGTGCCGCCAAGCCGGGGAAGAGGGCGAGCTCCTGCGACGAGCCGCTTCGGATCGAGGGCCACGGATGGGCCCCATGCCCTGCGCGTGGCTCGGCGGCCTCCCTTGAAGAGGGGGAGGGGTCGAGATCTTTGCGGGTGCGATCATACCAGCGTTAATGCACCGGATCCCATCAGAACTCCCTTGTTAAGTGCGCTTTGGCTAGAGTAGTAATGGGATGGGTGATGTAAGACCTTCGAGCTGCGGTGCGACGGGCGCCGGGCAAGGTCGTGCACGCGGGCGCGGGCGCGCTGAACGACGGAAGTGCGACGGGGCTGCGACGTTTGTGCGACGATAATGCAACATTACATGCGACATAAAAGCGACGATATGTGCAAACACTTAATGCGACTAAGTGTGAGCGTGAGCACTTTTATATGCGATATAAAATATATGGAAGCCGACTTGTAATAGAGTTACATGGGCGTATGTTAATGAGCTTGTGGGGTCGGCCATGGGGCTGCACACCCCCTTAAAAACATACGCATGGATTGGTATAAGTAAAAGAAGCATGAGGCTCGTTGTAAGCCATCGAACTCTCATTCACTTCTGCGCATGAGGGAAGGGTAAAACCTGCGCAAGGGAGATAAGGGCTGCGCATATCTCATGCGTAGGTTATCTAAGTGCAGATTCGGATTTTCTTATGCCGGTTGAAGTGTAGGCAAGTGTGCCGAGGTTCGGGTTGTATGTGCAGGACTTGGTAGAGAGGATAAGTGGCTCGGGTGAGCCCTTCTCTTTGTGCAAGGGTGCACATGATTGTAAAAGGTTGTTCTATGCCTTGGTTGTAAAATATTCTAAGTATAGACTTGGAGTTTTGCCAAGTATACTTGATGATGTATTATTGAAAAGAATGATATAATATATTGTTGGGCAAACTGTTCGGGAGTTGCCCCTCCCCTTTATACTTGTTTGCAATTGTTGTTGTTCTTGGTTAATTGCATGATGATAATGAATGAGTATGGGCTTCATTAAGTATAAAGGATAATTGCTTTTACTTGGTTGCGAAACACAAACTAAGTATGTTAATGAGTAAGTAGGCGTAGTCCAAGAATGTTAGTATTGGTGAAAAGAACACGTTCGGTGGTGGCGCACCTTGCTACAAGCAGTTGGAAGACTACGAAAGGTGTAGGGGCGTGACAGGTGGTATCAGAGCAGCTGATTCAGGGTATTGGAGGTGTAAGTTGCTACACACCTTCACCGAAGTGAAGGTGGTATCAGAGCTCGGTCTAGAGCTGGTGAGCAGGGTTGTTCATGAAGATTGAAGCTTGTGAACAGGTTCAGGTGTTGAATCATTAAAGCCGGTGTACACTTGACAGGTGAGAACAAGACTTCGGTTTGAAGCTGATGAGCAGGTTTGCTCGTAACAATGGAAAGGGTGCTTGCAGGTGAAGGAAACCGTTTCACACAAGTGGAACAAGGGTTGGTTCTAATTGCAGGTGACTTGGTGAAGCTGTTGGATGTTCGAAACTAGATTGCAAAGGAGAAAGAAGCTGTTAGAGATGGTAGTCGAATCTCAGGCTGGGTCTAGTCACGTTATGAAGGATACTACTATTGGGTTCATTGAAAAAGTGTTGGAAAAGATGGAGGATATGGAGACTTCTTGGGATAAGAAGATGGACTTGTTTGCTAAAGAACAAGAGGCCAACTTGAAGACAAGGGAAGAGCTCGAGGAACTCCGAACACAACATGATGAACTTCGGACACAGTATGAGTACACTGATCTTATGTGTACACAACTTGAAGTAAGGGTCAAGGAGGTTGAAGAAGCAAGGGATCAGGGTCTTGCAGAGATCGTGAACTTGAAGAAAACTCTTGACGAAGCCAAGGATGAGATAGCGGTGTTGAAGAAGGTCGTGAGGCATAACTCAGGTGGAGGACTGCCTCATGTAAAGGTCAAGGAACCAGAATCTTATGATGGCACAAGGAATTCGAAGACTCTTGGTAACTTTATATGGGACATGGAGCAATACTTGGAACGATTAGGTCTATCTAATGATGAGACAAAGGTCAAGGTAGTTGCTCAGTTCTTAACAAAGGATGCTAAGATGTGGTGGAGAAGGAGGTTGGATCAGATTGCCAATGGTAGTGCTGATGACATTACTTCGTGGGATGACATGAAGAAGGCTTTGCAGACTCATTTTAGTCCTCAGGATGAGACATGGGAAGCAAGGACGAAGATTAAGTACATAAAGCAGACCGGGAGCCTACAAGCATATCAGCGGGAGTTTGCAAGTGCAGCTCTGGAACTTCCTGACATGGCAGAGAGGGACAAGGTGTTCAACTTCATTATTGGATTGAAGCCTTGGGCATGCAATGAAGTGAAAAGGCAAAAGATTAGGACACTTGAGGAAGCTTTTGCTGCTGTTGACAGGTTGGTGGAACATTATGATGAGACTTCTGATGATAGGAAAAAGAAGTCCGATAAATCGAAAGATAAGAAGAAGGAGGATGCTTCGAAATCGGATGATAATTCGAAGACGAAGAAAGCCTTGAAGTGTTGGATATGTGCTGGACCACACACGGTGAAGAATTGTCCTTCTAAACCAAAGGTGGCTGCTATTGCACAATCTGATGCGAAGAATGAAGGTGCTTCTGTGGGGATGATGCAGATACTTGGTGCTTCTGCTACTACGGAGGTGGTCTCTAGGAGGGATCCTGAGAGGAACAGATTGGAGTATGTTCAGATGAAGGTTGGAGGTGCTGATGTACTCACTATGGTGGATAGTGGGGATTCTCACAACTTCATGGGTGAAGATACTGCGAGAAGGATTGGGCTGAAATTTGTACCGGCAAAGGCACAAATGAAGACAGTGAATTCTCCTCCTATTGAGATTCTTGGTATAGCTAAGAGGGTGGACACTACACTTGGTGAATGGACCGGGAAGGTGGACTTCACTATAGTGCGGATTGATGACTATGAGGCTGTATCGGGGATAGAATTCATGAAACAATTTGATGCTATGATTGTTCCACATTTGAGGAAGCTCTACATTTATGATGGAAGGGAACATGTACCCATTGGTGTGCCAACCATTGGTGTGACAAGACCTGATTGTAAATTAGGAGTGATGCAAATGGAGGATAAGGAAAAGGTGAATAAGCGATTGTCTACTATTGAGGCAAAGCTTACCGAGCAGTCATTGGTCATTAGATCACTTTCAGATAGCATCTTGGATTTGTCAAGAAGGCTAGAGTTGGTGGAGGATGATGATGATGAGGAGGAGGTATATGTGAGGCCGGATGTCCAGAAGGAAGACCGGGTTGCTTATCTACAAAGGATGGAGATTGAGGATCCTGACAGATGGATTGAGTTGATTAGTGAGGGAGAGCCTTCAGGCTCTACTCCCTCTACATCTTCTTAGATGGATGAAGAAGATGGGGCTCATTGTTAGCTGCTCATGGCAGTGAGTCCCTTAGACATATGGAGCAGGTATGACTGATGGTGCAGGGATGGCTTGGCATCAAGCATCATGGCATGTTGCAGATGGATGGAGTTTCCATGGACCTAAGCATGGATTATGGAGATAGATTCTTGAGGAGTCAAGGATGTGGCAGATGTTTGAGGAACAACGGATGATGGCATGAGGATGTTCACTCTCATGATTTGAGCGTGACAGTTGGATTAGCTACCCAACTAGTTCAGACATGGGGTCGCGAAGTGTGCAGAGATGTGTTAGCATTTTGTTGGAGTATCATGACAGAGGTTCACATAGGGACACATGATGGGGTCGACATGAGATGTTGCAGTGGAGATTGTGGCAGAGGAGTCGATGATCATGGATCGAGATGACATCTGATGGAGGACATACCGTAGAGGTGTATACCTTGGTATGGTTACATGATGGAAATGGAGTTCTACATATGTTGCAGGGATGTTCGCCTTGCGAAGAGGAGTTCACATCACAGATGAGTGATGATCTTGGTGGATGGCTACTGGGATGGTATGTTGTCGAGGACGACAACGATTTCAGGTGGAGGAGGATGTAAGACCTTCGAGCTGCAGTGCGACGGGCGCCGGGCGAGGTCGTGCACGTGGGCGTGGACGGGCACACGGGTGCGCTGAATGACGGAAGTGCAACGGGGTTGCGACGATAATGCAACATTACATGCGACATAAAAGCGACGATATGTGCAAACACTTAATGCGACTAAGTGTGAGCATGAGCACTTTTATATGCGATATAAAATATATGGAAGCCGACTTGTAATAGAGTTACATGGGCGTATGTTAATGAGCTTGTGGGGTCGGCCATGGGGCTGCACACCCCCTTAAAAACATACGCATGGATTGGTATAAGTAAAAGAAGCATGAGGCTCATTTGAAGCCATCGAACTCTCATTCACTTCTGCGCATGAGGGAAGGGTAAAACCTGCGCAAGGGAGATAAGGACTGCGCATATCTCATGCGTAGGTTATCTAAGTGCAGATTCAGATTTTCTTATGCCGGTTGAAGTGTAGGAAAGCGTGCCGAGGTTCGGGTTGTATGTGCAGGACTTGGTAGAGAGGATAAGTGGCTCGGGTGAGCACTTCTCTTTGTGCAAGGGTGCACATGATTGTAAAAGGTTGTTCTATGCCTTGGTTGTAAAATATTCTAAGTATAGACTTGGAGTTTTGCCAAGTATACTTGATGATGTATTATTGAAAAGACTGATATAATATATTGTTGGGCAGACTGTTCGGGAGTTGCCCCTCCCCTTTATACTTGTTTGCAATTGTTGTTGTTCTTGGTTAATTGCATGATGATAATGAATGAGTATGGGCGTCATTAAGTATAAAGGATAATTGCTTTTACTTGGTTGCGAAACACAAACTAAGTATGTTAATGAGTAAGTAGGCGTAGTCCACGAATGTTAGTATTGGTGAAAAGAACACGTTCGGTGGTGCCGCACCTTGCTACAAGCGGTTGGAAGACTACCGCAGGTGTAGGGGTGTGACAGGTGACCTCCCGGGAAGTCCTAGTGTTGCACCCTCCCCGCCTGTAACGCCTTGCAGGTTTGTGCGAAGGCGCGCGCCCCTCCTATTGCGAAATGCGACTAAGTGTCGATGTGCGAGCACTCCAAAATGACAAGGCACAAGTATATGTGCGCGCAGATGTGAGAGGGCGCTCGCCCACTTATAAGGCGGGCAGGCAGCTCACCACACAACAAGCCGACCAAGGAGCGAGTTACATGTTGGGGCAAGCCGATGGTAGATGGCGCATTGGTTGGGCGATTTCATTGTAGATTGGAGGTCGGCCGCATGGAGGGCGACACCTCCATATGTGCGTATATAAACATGAAGGCACACGCTCATTTGACAACGAACTCCTCACAGAGCATCTTCGCACAAGACTTGAGTGCGCACGAAGGTGTGAGGTAGTTTACCGCAGGTTGCACAAGTAGATGTGCCCTCCGAGCCGGGCGACGGTATTGTGTGGAACGGTGGTAGGGTGAATGGTGGTGCGCACGGGCGCCCACCCGCACGGTGAATACTTGGTTTAGGTTGAGGCTTGGGCACGGGTGCGCCCGCCTGCCCAATGCTAGACTTGTATTGTTATCATTGTATTCGGTGGATGGTTGAGGCAGACCGCCGTGCGCTCTTGCACGGTTGCGCGCCCACTTGTATTATCAACACTGGTGGAGCGCGGCTCCCGACCATTGTAATTCCTCTTATATAATAAAAAGATCTCTTCTTTTATATTATTGTCGAGTTGTTATTATTCTTATATTGTTGATGGTTTCCGCACATTAATAATATGAAATCATGTTTATTATGAATTGTTGAAGGCGTAGTTCGCAAAGTTAACTAACGGTGAACAAGTTATTAACTTAGGCGGTGCCGCACCCGCTCAATTAAACGAAAAAATAATTGGGGGCGTGACAATTGGTATTGGAGCTTCAGTTCGGTGATGCTGTTGAGCAGGGTTGCTCATGACAGGTGAAGTTGATTCAGGGTTGAAGAAGCTTTATGAACAGGGAAAATTTATGGAGAAATCGTGGATGAACAGTTTGGGTTTTGTGGACTTGATGGTTCATGGCAAGACCATTCAAGCTCTGGTGGACACGGGGGCCACTCATAACTTCATGACGACACGGTTGGAAAAAGAGGTTGGACTGACAATCTTCCCATCGAATATGGAAGTCAAGGCAGTGAACTCTAGAGCCAAGGTGGCGGGTTTGGTACACGAAGTACCTGTGTAGATAAAAGACTGGAAGGGTCAGTTGGACTTCACAGTGATGGAGATGAACGGCTTTGATATGATACTCGGACAGGATTTCTTGAAGGGAAACAAGGCTATTGTTGTCCCCTTTGTGATGAGGTGGTGCTGGTTGGACAGTCACAAACTTGGACTTTGCCCACTCATAGGCAAAGGAGGGAAGTCAAGGTGCAGCATGTTTCGGCACTGAGTTTGGAGAAGGCTATGAAGGAGTCAGATATGGAGACAATGCGGTGATGTTCAAGGATGTCGAAGGTGATGGAGTGGGGACGCCTGTTCCAGCTGAGATATCTGATGTGCTTACCAAATATGCAGATTTGATGCCTGATAAGCTTCCGAAGAAACTTCCACCAAGGCGTGCAGTGGACCATAGCATTGAGCTTGAGCCAGGAAAGCAAGCCCCGGCTAAATCACCTTATCGGTTGTCAGGGCTTGAGTTGGAGGAATTGAAACGACAGTTAAAGGAGTTAACTAAGGCAGGTTTCATTATACCTTCAAGGTCCCCTTATGGAGCTCGGTATTGTTCCAGTGGAAGAAGGATTCGAATGAGCTACGGATGTGCTGTGATTACCGTGCATTGAACAAGCAGACGGTAAGGAATAGGTATCCTTTGCCATTGGCTGCTGATTGCTTTGACAAGCTTGCGAAAGCCTGAGTTTTTTCCAAGCTGGACTTGAGGCATGGGTATTATCAGGTGCGGATAGCTGAAGGAGACGAGAAGAAGACCGCGATAGTAACAAGGTATGGTAGCTTTGAGTTCCTTGTTATGCCATTCGGTTTGTGCAATGCTCCTGCTACGTTTTGCACTTTGATGAACGATGTTCTATGACCATACTTGGATTCGTTCGTAGTAGTATACTTGGACGATATAGTGGTGTTCAGTGACAACATGGAGGATCATAAGAAGCACTTGGCGATGGTGTTCGAGGCACTGAGGACAAATCAGTTGTTCTTGAAGAAGTCTAAGTGTGTGTTCGCTCAGACCGAGATTCCATTCCTTGGGCATATTGTTGGTCAAGGGTACATACGGATGAAGCCGAGCAAGGTGAAGGCGATCGAGGACTGGGTTGAACCGAAGAATGTCCATGAGATGAGGGTGTTTTTGGGCATGACCAACTACCAACAGAAGTTTGTAGAGGGGTACTCCAAGGTGACATCGGCACTGACAGACTTATTGAAGAAAGACAAGAGGTGGAGTTGGACGAACAAATGTCAATAGGCATTTGATGACTTGAAGAAGAGGATGGTTACAACACCGATACTGAAGTTGCTTGACTTCGAGAGACCGTTTGAGGTGCACACTGATGCTTCAGATTTTTCCATAGGAGGGGTTCTTATGCAGGATGGGCATCCGGTGGCGTATGAGAGTCAGAAGTTGCAGGATAGAGAACGAAGGTATCCGGTTCATGAGAAGGAGATGACTGCCATCATCCATTGTCTTCATGTGTGGAGGAATTACCTGATTGGGAAGCCGTTTGTTGTCAAGACTGACAACGTTGCAACAAGTTATTTTGCATCACAACCGAAGCTTTCTGCGAAGCAAGCTCATTGGCAGGACTTCTTGGCAGAATTTGACATGACTATCGAGTATAGACCGAGAAGGCACAATGCGGTAGCAGATGCCCTTAGTAGGAAGGGACAACTTGTAGCATTGGAAGGAGAAGATCGGGCAGCAAGGAGTAGGAGTCGAGTTCAGATGTCAGAAGAGATGCAGAATAAGATCAAGGAAAGTGTTGAAACCGATACTTTGGCGCAGAATATAGTGAAGCAGATAAAGGAAGGGAAGACACGAAAGTTCTTTCTACGAGATGGGTTCTTGTTCTTTGGAAACCGACTCTATGTTCCAAAGTCATCTGGGCTCAGGAGGCACCTTTTGAAGGAGTGCCACGATTCTCCGTGGGCTGGCCACCCAGGGCAGCGTCATTCTTTGGCATTGTTGGAGAGAGGATTCTTTTGGGAGAAGATGCGGGAGGATGTAGAGGAGTATGTACATACGTGCATCATTTGTTAGCAGGACAAATTGGATACTCAAAGGCAAGGAGGACTGTTACAGCCTTTACCGATTCCAGAGAGGCCATGGATGAGTGTCTCGATGGACTTCATCACTCAGTTACCACAGGTTCAGGGGTATAATGGGATAATGGTCGTGGTTGATCATTTTACCAAGTATGTTGTCTTTGTTCCTACAAAGATACCTTGTGGAGCCGAGCGAACTGCGGAGTTGTTCTTTAAGAACATAGTGAAGTATTGGGGGATGCCATTGAGCATTGTGTCGGATAGAGATCCGCGTTTTATAGGGAGATTTCGGACCACATTGTTCAATCTAGTCGGGACGGAGTTGTTGATGAGTTCGAGTTACCATCCGCAGACAGATGGGCAGACCGAGAGGATCAACGCATTGCTGGAGGACTACATGCGACATTATGTGATGGCTGATCAGAAGAATTGGCCCGAACTCTTGGATATTGCTCAGTTTAGCTACAATATTCAAAAGAGTTACGCGACGGGGTATAGTCCATTTGAGTTGGTGAATGGACAGATGCCGGTTGCACCGCATACCGTAGTGATGGGAGGCTTCTTGTGAAGTCCTCATGCAAAGAAGTTCATGAAGGCTTGGGAGGAGACCTTGGAGTTAGCACGGTTACGCTTGCACGATGCTGCAAGGAGGATGAAAAAGTATGTTGATCGTGGAAGATGGGAGGCACACTTCAGTGTGGGAGATATGGTGTTTCTCAGGATTACCGGGGAGCAGTTTCAGCTAGCCAAGGGGACGACGAGCAAACTGACACGGAAGTATGAGGGACCATTTCGAGTAAAGAAGAAAGTGGGGGAAGTTGCTTACGAGCTGGAGCTTCCACGCCATATGCACATGAAGCACCCAGTTTTTCATGTGAGTCAGTTGAAGAGATGTAGACTTGATTCAGACCATCCGGAGAGAGTTGAACCGACGAGAGGACCAGCCGAGATTGTGGACAGACCAGGACTAGAGTTGGAGAAGATTTTGAGTCTCAGAACTACAGGAGTTGGTTGCCACATGCGACGGGAATTTCTTTGCAGATGGAAGGATGCACCGGAGGAAGACAGCTGGGAAACGGAGGACTCACTTTGGAGATGGAAGAACAAGATCGAGAAGTACGACAGGAAGTTGAGGAGAAGAGCAGGATTGTCGAGGGCGACAATGATTTCCAGTGGGGGAGGATGTAACGCCTTGCAGGTTTGTGCGAAGGCGCGCGCCCCTCCCATTGCGAAATGCGACTAAGTTCGATGTGCGAGCACTCCAAAACGACGAGGCACAAGTATATGTGCGCGCAGATGTGAGAGGGCGCTCGCCCACTTATAAGGAGGGTAGGCAGCTCGCCACACAACAAGCCGACCAAGGAGCGAGTTACATGTTGGGGCAAGCCGATGGTAGATGGCGCATTGGTTGGGCGATTTCATTGTAGATTGGAGGTCGGTCGCATGGAGGACGACACCTCCATATGTGCGTATATAAACATGGAGGTGCACGCTCATTTGACAATGAACTCCTCACAGAGCATCTTCGCACAAGACTTGAGTGCACACAAAGGTGTGAGGTAGTTTACCGCAGGTCGCACAAGTAGATGTGCCCGCCGAGCCGGGCAACGGTATTGTGTGGAACGGTGGTAGGGTGAACGGTGGTGCGCACGGGCGCCCACCCGCACGGTGAATACTTGGTTTAGGTTGAGGCTTGGGCACGGGTCGTGCACGGGTGCGCCCGCCCGCCCAACGCTAGACTTGTATTGTTATCATTGTATTCGGTGGATGGTTGAGGCAGACCGCCGTGCGCTCTTGCACGGGCGGGCGCCCACTTGTATTATTAATGCCGGTGGAGCGCGGCTCCCGGCCATTGTAATTCCTCTTATATAATAAAAGATCTCTTCTTTTATATTATTGTCGAGTTGTTATTATTCTTATATTGTTGATGGTTTCCGCACATTAATAATATGAATTCATGTTTATTATGAATTGTTGAAGGCGTAGTTCGCAAAGTTAACTAACGGTGAGCAAGTTATTAACTTAGGCGATGCCGCACCCACTCAATTAAACGAAAAAAGAATTGGGGGCGTGACACCGCCCTTTTTGCGCGGCTCGGCGGGAGCGGTCGGCGCTAGTGCGGAACTCCGCGGCTGCGCGTGCTCAACGGTAAATTGGATTACGTACTACGTGTTTATCTTGTTTTGCGGCGTGGGGTTACTTCTATATCGATTCATAACGGAATCTCGCAAATGAAGAGATCGCTGGAGCATTAAGGAGGGGGGCCTAATTGAGGGAAATGGCGACTCGCTCGAGACTGCTCCAAGGGAAGTTCGAGAACGGGGCACCAATTTATCATCCCGGTCGGAAGTCGCGAGCAGGATTATAGTGCAATGGAGGCGACGTATTGCGGCAGCGGGCGATGAATCTAGGACCGTTCGCATCACTGCAGCGAAGATGACACAGGGAGAGTGGGTGGGAGGTTTAAATCATAGATACTTTTGTAGGAACTCGAATTTTGGAGGAACCCGTGGGTCGTTCACGGAAAGGCAGCGCGAGCTCCACGCAGCGTCGTCGGTGGCCGCAGAACTTACGCCTTTTTCATTCCGCTCTCTCTCGTTCTTCTTTTTCTTTTCTTGTTACCCCCTCCATTCTTCCCCTGGTTATCTGGCTCCGCGCGGGGCGCGCGGCGCCGCCAAGTCGGGGAAGAGGGCGAGCTCTTGCACCGAGCCGCTTTGGATCGAGGGCCACGGATGGGCCCCATGCCTGCGCGTGGCTCGACGGCCTCCCCTAAAGAGGGGGAGGGGGCAAGATCTTTGTGGGTGCGATCATACCAGCGTTACTGCACCGGATCCCATAAGAACTCCACAGTTAAGTGCACTTGGGCTAGAGTAGTACTGGGATGGGTGACCTCCAGGGAAGTCCTAGTGCTGCGCCCTCCCCCCCTTTTTGCACGGCTCGGTGGGAGCGATCGGCACTGGGCGGAACTCCGTGGCTGCGCGTGCTCGACGGTAAATTGGATTACGTGTTGCGTGTTTATCTCATTTTGCGGCGTGGGGCTACATCTATATCGATTCATAACGGAATCTCGCGAACGAAGAGATCGCTGGAGCATTAAGGAGGGGGGCCTAACTGAGGGAAACGGCGACTCGCTCGAGACTGCTCCAAGGGAAGTTCAAGAACAGGGCACCGATTTATCATCCCGGTCGGAAGTCGCGAGCGGGATTACAGCGCAACGGAGGCGACGTATTGCGGCAACGGGCGATGAATCTAGGACCGTTCGCATCACTGCAACGAAGATGACACGGGGAGAGTGGGGGGGAGGTTTAAATCATAGATACTTTTGTAGGAACTCGAATTTTGGAGGAACCTGTGGGTTGTTCACGGAAAGGCAGCACGAGCTCCACGCAGTGTCGTCAGTGGCCACGGAACTTACGCCTTTTTCGTCCCGCTCTCTATCGTTCTTCTTTTGTTACCCCCTCCATTCTTCCCCTGGTTCGCTGGCTCCGCGCGGGGCGGGCGGCGCCGCCAAGTCGGGGAAGAGGGCGAGCTCCTGCGTCGAGCCGCTTCGGATCGAGGGCCACGGAAGGGTCCCATGCCCTGCGCGTGGCTCGGCGGCCTCCCTTGAAGAGGGGGAGGGGACGAGATCTTTGCGGGTGCGATCATACCAGTGTTAATGCACCGGATCCCATAAGAACTCCGCAGTTAAGCGCGCTTGGGCTAGAGTAGTACTGGGATGGGTGACCTCCCGGGAAGTCCTAGTGTTGCGCCCTCCCCCCCTTTTTATGCGGCTCGGCGAGAGCTATCGACGCTAGTGCGGAACTCCACGGTAACGCGTGCTCGACGGTAAATTGGATTACGTGCTGCGTGTTTATCTCGTTTTGCGGCGTGGGGCTACTTCTATATCGATTCATAACGGAATCTCGCGAACGAAGAGATCGCTGGAGCATTAAGGAGGGGGGCCTAACTGAGGGAAACGGCGACTCGCTCGAGACTGCTCCAAGGGAAGTTCGAGAACAGGGCACCGATTTATCATCCCGGTCGGAAGTCGCGAGCGGGATTACAGCGCAACGGAGGCGACGTATTGCGGCAGTGGGCGATGAATCTAGGACCGTTCGCATCACTGCAGCGAAGATGACACGGGGAGAGTGGGTGGGAGGTTTAAATCATAGATACTTTTGTAGGAACTCGAATTTTGGAGGAACCTGTGGGTCGTTCACGGAAAGGCAGCGCGAGCTCCACGCAGCGTCGTCGGTGGCCGCGGAACTTATGCCTTTTTCGTCCCGCTCTCTCACGTTCTTCTTTTTCTTTTTTTGTTATCCCCTTCGTTCTTCCCCTGGTTCGTTGGCTCCGCGCGGAGCGCGCGGTGCCGCCAAGTCGGGGAAGAGGGCGAGCTCCTGCGCCGAGCTGCTTTGGATCGAGGGCCACGGATGGGCCCCATGCCCTGCGCGTGGCTCGACAGCCTCCCTTGGAGAGGGGGAGGGGGCGAGATCTTTGCGGGTGCGATCATACCAGCGTTAATGCATCGGATCCCATCAGAACTCCACAGTTAAGCGCGCTTGGGCTAGAGTAGTACTGGGATGGGTGACCACCCGGGAAGTCCTAGTGCTGCGCCCTCCCCCCCTTTTTGCGCGGCTCGGCGGGAGCGATCGGCGCTAGTGCGGAACTCCGCGGCTGCGCCCGCTCGATGGTAAATTGGATTACGTGTTGCGTGTTTATCTTGTTTTGCGGTGTGGGGCTACTTATATATCGATTTATAATGGAATCTCGCGAACGAAGAGATCGCTGGAGCATTAAGGAGGGGGGCCTAACTGAGGGAAACGACGACTCGCTCGAGATTGCTCCAAGGGAAGTTCGAGAACGGGGCACCGATTTATCATCCGGTCAGAAGTCGCGAGCGGGATTACAGTGCAACGGAGGCGACATATTGCGGCAGCGGGCGATGAATCTAGGACCGTTCGCATCACTGCAGCGAAGATGACACGGGGAGAGTGGGTAGGAGGTTTAAATCATACATAATTTTGTAGGAACTCAAATTTTGGAGGAACCCGTGGGTCGTTCACAGAAAGGCAGCGCGAGCTCCACGCATCGTCGTCTGTGGCCGCGGAACTTATGCCTTTTTCGTCCCGCTCTCTCTTGTTCTTCTTTTTCTTTTTTTGTTACCCCCTCCGTTCTTCCCCTGGTTCGCTGTCTCCGCGTGGGTGAGCTCCTGCACTGAGCCGCTTCGGATCAAGGGCCACGGATGGGCCCCATGCCCTACGCGTGGCTTGGCGGCCTCCCTTGAAGCGGGGGTGTTGTGGAGGTAAATCCCCTCTGCGGACAGAGGCGATCCCTACTAGCCCAGACCGGGTCTAGCAACAATCAAACAATGCTATCACGCAAGTTCCTAATTGCAAATTAAAGGTGGATGATGAGAACCTACTCGGATTCCAACGCTAGTATTTGTAGAAGAGACGTCGCTCTCGTTCCTTTGCTTCCGCCGGTCACGGTCCCCACGATCTCTGTGATTAGACACCTGCACATGTAAAGAACAGCACAAATACAAGCATAAAATCCAATAGATGAAATTATATATCAGTTAGAAAAAATATAACTCAACATCAATCATTACAAAGGACAATGAGAGTGGAACCATAATGAGAGTCATCTATTATTGATAAACAACAAAGAAGAATACAACCATAGTTCTGACGTCAAATCCTCCTTTGGCTGGGTGATCAGCTACACAAGTCTTGCAAAGCTTGTTGGGATGGGAAACAAGCCTCTCTCTCCTTGGTGACAAGAATCTCTTCACTTAGATTTGGCCTTATGGATGCAAAGAAGGCTCTTGCAACTTCAATCTCTTGAACTCCTGGAATTCTTGCTATCTTAGCACTCTATTGGAACTAGCTTGCTCAAGGCAAAAGAACAAGCTTTTATAGATAGAGGGGAAGGAGATAGGATCAACCACAATATTCATGGGATTGGCTTTATCACTAAGAAGCTTCCATGAAAGGTGGAAAACCACTTCCCTTCTATGGAGATTCGAAGCAAAACAATCCTATCTCAACATGGATTCAGTTGGTGAATGGGTTAAGGAGAACCTTCGGAAGTTTATTCATTAAAAACTTTACCCAACTGGGTTGGTGCGAGTGCGACTCTGAGACAGAGCGCCAACTGATGCGCCCTCTTTAGAGGATTTCCCCCATTGGTGCGGGAAGTACACTGCGGACCCGCGCTAATGCATAAAGGGCTGTTTTTTTAGGTATACTGCAAGAGATGTCTTCAGGGCATATGAAGCTCACACTTAGAGGAATATAATGCAAGTGGTTTCAGATTTTGCCACTTCTCACAGGTCCTGGAATGAGTCCTCCAGCGTGCGGGAGAGGGGTAACAGGGACAGTGACAAACGGTGACAAATTACTGTGTAACAGATGCCCCCTAAAGCATGAGGCCCGAGAGAGAGAGAGGGGTGAAATGCTTTTACAAGAACATGCGTAACTGAAAACACTGTCGCCGGAGAACCTGCGTAAAGAAGTACAACTGATATCTCAAGTACATGATATATGTGGTATGGGCGTAGCCATCCATAACAGAGTACACAATAATCTAGATCCAAGGTATGGGCACAGCCATCCAGTGAGGATCGATAAATAGACTCAGGCATGGTCGCAGCCATCCAGTGAATGAGTCATGTAATGAACATAATAATCCATAAAATTGCAGCCTGGATTCCAACATACAAAATCTAGGGTCTTGCGCTCCATCTTGACCCGAACAGAGTACAAGTCCAAGCATGCGAATACAGGAGTTGAAGTCGAACATTCATGAACATCGTCTGATTACCAGCCAATAGTGAAAACTGTTAACAGACACGAGAGGTACCACCAATAATGACAATGGCCCTCAAGGTACTATAGGTACAATCTACGGCGTGCGAATCAGTGAGCTGGCGTCGAACACCCATAGAATCATTCGATCGGAGGCCAATGATGAAAACCTCTCGTCGAACACGAAGAACCTGCCATTGAGGCATGCAGGCTCCAAGGCACCAGAAGGGAGTCTCTAGATCAGCTTCCTGGATAATGAGTTGAAGTCGACAGGAAGTGACCTTGATCAAAGGTGGGCCATAGTGTTTCCCACATCATTGACACGAGACAGAGGAAGAATGTTGTGGTGAATCAGAATTATGTGAGGTATCAGAGGAGGGTTGTAATTCTGCAGAGGTCAACTTCTCTTGAACATATCGGCGGCACGACAGTGGACTTGGCAGTATTTGACATCAAATGAGCAGAGGTCATGGTGACAAGGCAATGAGCAGATGAGAGGTCAAATAGGATCACCCAAACCCACGGAGGCAAGTGTAAAAACAAGATGAGATGTCCCCACCCAGACACGAATGCAGACAAGTGCCATGTTCAAGAGTGACATACTGCCGACACGACAATAATTGTGGTTCCATTTTCCCCACCATTGCTGGCGAGTACCCCAGTTATTTTTATCAACAAGCTTGACGGGGATAGCATATGCTTGTGAGCGTCATTTCGACGGAATCCGATGTCATTAGGTTTTAACGAGTCTGACAAAGGAAGAACTCGGCGTCTTTTCATGTTTAGAGAGTCTGAAAAGACAGCAGAAAAGTGAACTCCAGGGGGGTCCTTTTTCGTAAAGTTGTGTCTCGCGAACCCGAAAAAGTATAAAACAATGCTCGAAAGAACCGCTCGATCATTACGATCGAGGAGTGCTTTTCATATGTAGTGACATCGACCTGAAAAAGTAAAAAAGCGATCGATATCACGTTGTTTCGTAACCATTAACGAGCCTGAAATGACGAAGACCCGACAATCTTTTTGTTTTTTTACATGGTCGGAAAAGAGTTTAAAGATGAACGCCTCTTATTTCCATTTAACAAGTCAAGAGGAATAACTCAGCAATCTTTTCATATTTAGACGGTCAGAAAAGAGCTAAAAGTAGACCTCCATTTTTATTCTCTTTAACGAGTCAAAAAGGGAAAATATTCGGCAATCTTTTCATATTTTACGAGTCAGAAAAGAGCTTAAAGGTGACTCATCCTAGAGGAACGAGTGGTATAAAGGGTAGCAACTGGTTCTGGCAATGGTGGAAACTGCTCAAAACATGTAATGGTCAAGAGGCTGGCTAATAAAACCACTCATCGCTGCGGTTCCTTAGGAAAGGAAAAACAACCAAGTGAAAGCATATGATCGGCCAAAGAGATGGCGGCGATGGAATGAAAACAACCAAAGCTCATCTAGCAGAATTTAGCAGATAAAGACAGAAATCACGAGATGTAAAATGGGTATGGGTTCATTCTTACACAAGCTTGAACCATGGAGAACTTTGCTTGGATTCAGTTTCATGTTTACACAAGCTTGAAACGAAAAACTATGCTTGTTATAAGTTCGCATGCCCCCAGCATAATAACGCAAATCGAGGTACATGCCCCCCAAGCTTCATTGCATTCAACAAAGTGGATGAAATGAAGGTTCACTTTCGAGATCTTGGAAAGACTCGACTTGGATTTTACGAGACCTTAATCAAAGACTCGATTTGGAAAAGGAGGAGTTGTTTCATTTTTTAATGAGGTTGACACAGTAAAAGAACTATCCTCATAACCCTTGTTTCATTTTTTTAACGAGCTTGACACAAGATCAGGAACTATGCTCGACCACCTTGTTTCGTTTTTTAACGAGGTCGACACAAGATCAAAACTATCCTCGGGACACATTGTTTCGTTTTTTAACAAGATCGCCACAAGATCAAAACTATCCTCGGGACACAAGCTTGAACTAGGAAGGACTCTTCTTGTTGTAAATGCGCATGCCCCCAGTGCAATGGCGCAGGATAAGGTACATGCCCCCAAAGCTTCATTGCATTCAACAAAGTGGATGGAATGAAGCTTCATAAGATCTTAATTGAAAGATGCGATTGGAAAGGGAGAATTGTTTCATTTTTTAATGAGCTTGACACAAGATCAAGAACTATGCTCGGGACACTTTGTTTCATTTTTTAACGAGCTTGACACAAGACAAGGAACTGTGCTCCGACACCTAGTTTCATGGTTTAAGGAGCTTGACACAGGGAAACGAACTATGCTCCAATGGAACTTCACCATAATGAATAGGAAGTTGAGGCTCCCAAGAGTGCCACTCCTGATGGAAGGCCAACACCTTGGGAGTTAGGGCCCAATGCCTCCAAGACACTATGCACGACGGTGGCATCACTGGATCCAGGCATGGGATAGGTGGCCACGTAGTTGATCTGTGGGGGGGTAGATGCAACTGTGGATGAAAACTAGGAGGGGACGACAACGACGCAGGAGGCATCGGGGGACTAACAAATGACACTTGATCGATAGTCACAATTCTTCCATCGCGCGGAAAGCAAACCACACGAAAAAGCGAAGAAACGAGGGCCCCCATGGCGTAAACATAGTCGCGACCAAGGAGAAGACTAAAGTCTAAAACACCTTGGGTAACCAAGACGTCTATATAGACGGTTTTGCCTCCCAAAGTAATAGGGAACTTCGGGAGAACTCCTAGAGATGGACAGGCTCCTCCATCGAAGGCCAACAAATTCTGAGTGACTGGCCCAAGCTGCGGGGAACCTAAAGCTTGCCAAGTAGTGTACGGCATAAGACTAACAGATGCCCCTTCATCCAAAACAGTGCCAGGTACTGCCTTAGCAAAGGTATGTACTGTGATCTGGAAAGGCATATGGGATGGAAGGCGATCGACGATCAGGAAATTCCAATCAAAGGAAGCGACCAGACTACTTGGTGGGGGAATCGTATGATTGCCCCCATGTGCTAAAGGAACCGAAGGAGAACCTTCGAGAGCAGCTGGGTTAGGAGAGTCATTTCAGAACTCAGGAGAATCTGAAGAGACGAGAAGAACATGGGCGTGATGCTCGTCCGAAACAGAGTGATCGACGGGTGGTGAACTCGAGTCGACACTCTTTCCGACCAATGGTTGGTCTGGAACAGGCTGGGCACAGCCAGGTTCAGGAAGAGGAGGCTGGACAAGAGAAGAATATGAATCAATCTCTTTGTCAGCAGGGGAACGATCTGCGGCTACAGAGAGACGTTGATAACCAACGGGAAGTTGGGGTGAAGGAGCTGTAAGACTTTCCAAGACAATGGAGGCTTTATCCATGAGTGGACAAAGGTGAAGGGGATGATTGCCTTCACAAAGTCTACAGGGGATTCGAATCTTCCCTTTTCCCTTACCATTCCCAACTGATAAGGTAGCATCGCCGTGAGCTTCAGAGGACGATGAGGGGCGGGCCGGATCGCGAGACCATACGTCTAGTACCCTGGGAATGCCAGGACAATCGCGAAGAAGATGGTCCTTCTTGCATAATCGACAAGGAAATTTGACCTTCCACGGAGGAGCAGAAGGTGGCCCGACTTCAGGTGTACTCGGAGTAAGAGCTGTACTTCTAGCCTCTCCCTTGGGAGCCTTCTTCTTCTTCGTCTTCTTCTTCTTCTTCTTAGCCACCGGGTTACTCGAATCGAGACTTTCACCAGGCGAAGTAGAAGATGAGGACATAGAAGTAGGCGTAGAAGGGGAGAGGTCCACCTTAGAATCAACATGATGTTGTTCAGGTGGAGGGACGAATTGACTAGACGGTGAGACGACAGGGACCAAAGAGGTTGAGAACAACCAAACCGACAACCCAATAGTTAACCTGGGAGAGACAACATTGCCATATAAAGAGCACCAACATTTCCAAAAGGAGCGAAATGACCAGGGTTCCCGTCAGAGGGGATCCCTGGGTTGGTGAACCCCGGAAAAGTTGCCATCAAGAACGAAAAGAAGCCTACTCAAGCTAACACAAATAAGATCTAACCAGGTAATGTTAATCGCGGCCAAATAAATTTTAAGACGCAAGGACACAACTTGACCTTTTCATGTTTTAAGAGTCGAGAAAAGGACAAAAAGATGACTCTAGTCTCCTTCAAATGTTTAGTGAGCCCGAAGTGACAAACGCTCAGATGAGCCTTTTCATTTAAGGAGTCTGAAAAGGATCAAAAGTGACTACTCTGGAGAGCTAGGCAAAATGGTTTACCAAACAAATCCATAAAACTGCATATACACCTTGGCAGTCATATGAAAACCAAGGACTTCCCGTACGGCAGTCAATCTTCCCGAATGCTGTGTTCGGTGCGTTACGGCTTGTAAGGCGGCAGACACAGCTTCCTGTGGATAAAGGATGATAACCTAGTGGGGTCTCCCCATATACTCGACGGTACGTGGGAGCTCAAGTCCGTGCTAGACCACTTGTTGCGTCACGGAAGGAGGAATCACCCAACCTTAAGTGAAACAAAAGTGACTAGGTTTAACGACGCTGGAGCACGTCTCTAGCCTAGACCTCTAAACAGTGAGCGTTATGTTCCAATGCATTTTTAAGTTCATTTAGTTCATTTTACGGTTGATCTTTGATTAGGTTTCGATTTCCAGGTCCTACCGTATGTAATCCCTCATAATTCCCTAAATGCAAGCTATATGCCAAAATATATCATTTCGTTCGATGAATGCTAACTACGAGAGGGTTGAGAGTTTTCACACAAACAAAAATGACCATAAAACAATCAACAATAACTCTAATGTAGCTAATGGCAATTAACAAAACTTTTCTCTAAAGTTACTAATCGCTAATAACAACGAAAAGCTTTATTTTCCATTAACTAATGCAAAGCAAAACAGATTGTTTGTTTCTTTTTTGATGGAAAAATGCACTAAACAAATTTTGAGAAACAATAACAAAGAGTAAAAAGACAAATTTCACTCAATGAAAATACAATCGAGTCCGTAAATACCAAGGCATTCCTTCAGAACCAAGAGAAGATCTCAAAGACCTCAATGGGCCATGTAATCTAAGCCCAAAACGAAGCCAAGCGAAAAGAAGAGAATCACTCGAATAACGCAATAAAAAGTTTAACAATCACTGAACAAGTGCAAGAGAGTAACCAAAAAGTTGACTGGACCAACAAAAGACCAAAACTCCTAAGGAAGGCTCGATGCACAAAGCCACTAGATGCCCTAGGGCTAAAATGTGAAATCAGTGGAAAATGGCAAACACCCAAAGTATGCAAATCTAATCTATGCACACTTTTCATTCATATCTTGAAAATGATAATTCTAATTATGCAAGTGTGATCTATGCAAGAGAATTCTCAAACACATGATGATTCTAATGTAATCTAAGAATCAATCAAGTGCAAATCAAGAAAAACATGTGTGAGTTCCAAAGATCATAAACTAAAAACACTCAAAGGCGATTAACACTCATACACAATTTAGCCCCCAAGTAAAGCAAAAAGATGCAAAATTGTGAAAAGACTGAGACAAACCTCCAAGTAATGATCAAAGGAAATCAAATTAATAATTTGCCAAAAAAACTCAAAACCAGTCAAATAAGACTCTGACACACTCAAGTGATTGAAAAAGGTGTAGCTAGACACAAAACCCAAGCTTGGAAGGCTGCAAACAAGCAAACTGGAAAATTTCACAGGCCTGGCGCGACTGTCAGGTGGAAAACTAGCGCCAATTGAGGATTGGCGCGGGCTGTACACTGGCAAGTGGCGCCAATTGGCGCAACTATCAGGCAAAAAAAGCGCCAATCAAGTTTGCTAGCTTAAAAATAAAAACAAGCAGTCCAAGGCTTGGTCGACAGTATCCAAACAGACCAAGCAGCAAGAGACAACAGAGCATCCAACCCAGAAAACTATCTAAGCAATCAAAACAAGAGAAACCAAAGAGACAAGACAAACTCCAAGTTGTTTAGTTCGTAAACCAAACCGGAGATTGACTGAAGTGGCGTTGATCTACTTCGCTAATGCAAAGCAATAGTGTTTCGAAGGCTATCTGGCCGTACTTCAGGCTCCGTCTAAAGTTTACAAATCGAACAACAAGCTAACTCCCCAGCGGAGTCGCCAAATTGTTGTGGAGGTAAATCCCCTCTGCGGACAGAGGCGATCCCTACTAGCCCAAACCGGGTCTAGCAACAATCAAACAATGCTATCACGCAAGTTCCTAATTGCAAATTAAAGGTGGATGATGAGAACCTACTTGGATTCCAACGCTAGTATTCGTAGAAGAGACATCGCTGTCGTTCCTTTGCTTCGGCCGGTCACGATCCCCAAGATCTCTGTGATTGGACACCTGCACATGCAAAGAACAGCACAAATACAAGCATAAAATCCAATAGATGCAATTATATATCAGTCAGAAAAGATATAACTCAACATCAATCATTACAAAGGACAATGAGAGTGGAACCATAATGACAGTCATCTATTATTGATAAACAACAAAGAAGAATACAACCATAGTTCTGACGTCAAATCCTCCTTTGGCTGGGTGATCAGCTACACAAGTCTTGCAAAGCTTGTTGGGATGGGAAACAAGCCTCTCTCTCCTTGGTGACAAGAATCTTCTCACTTAGATTTGGCCTTATGGATGCAAAGAAGGCTCTTGCAACTTCAATCACTTGAACTCCTGGAATTCTTGCTATCTTAGCACTCTACTGGAACTAGCTTGCTCAAGGAAAAAGAACAAGCTTTTATAGATAGAGGGGAAGGAGATAGGATCAACCACAATATTCATGGGATTGGCTTTATCACTAAGAAGCTTCCATGAAAGGTGGCAAACCACTTCCCTTCTATGGAGATTCGAAGCAAAACCATCCTATCTCAACATGGATTTAGCTGGTGAATGGGTTAAGGAGAACCCTCGGAAGTTTGTTCGTTAAAAACTTTACCCAACTGGGTTGGCGCGAGTGCAACTCTGAGACAGAGTGCCAACTGGCGCGCCCTCTTTAGAGGATTTCCCCCATTGGCGCAGGAAGTAAACTGTGGACCCGTGCTAATGAAAAAAGGGTTGTTTTATAGGTATACTGCAGGAGATGTCTTCAGGGCATATGAAGCTCACACTTAGAAGAATATAATGCAAGTGGTTTCAGGTTATGCCACTTCTCACAGGTCCCGGAATGAGTCCTCCAGCGTGCGGGAGAGGGGTAACAGGGACGGTGAAAAACGGTGACAAATTACTGTGTAACAGGGGGAGGGGGCGAGATCTTTGCGGGTGCGATCATACCAGCATTAATGCATCGGATCCCATCAGAACTCCGCAGTTAAGCGCGCTTGGGCTAGAGTAGTACTGGGATGGGTGACCTCCCAGGAAGTCCTAGTGTTGCACCCTCCCCCATTTTTGTGCGGCTCGGCGGGAGCGATCGGCGCTATTGTGGAACTCCGCGCTGTGCGTTCTCGACGGTAAATTGGATTACGTGCTGCGCGTTTATCTCGTTTTGCGGCGTGGGGCTACTTCTATATCGATCTATAACGGAATCTCGCGAACGAAGAGATCGCTGGAGCATTAAGGAGGGGAGCCTAACTGAGGGAAACGATGACTCGCTCGAGACTGCTCCAAGGGAAGTTCGAGAACGGGGCACCGATTTATCATCCCGGTCGAAAGTCGCGAGCGGGATTACAGCGCAACGAAGGCAACCTATTGCGGCAGCGGGCGATGAATCTAGGACCGTTCGCATCACTGCGGCGAAAATGACACGGGGAGAGTGGGTGGGAGGTTTAAATCATATATACTTTTGTAGGAACTTGAATTTTGGAGGAACCCGTGGGTCGTTCACGGAAAGGCAGCGTGAGCTCCACGCAGCGTCGTCGGTGGCCGTGGAACTTACGCCTTTTTCGTCCCACTCTCTCTCGTTCTTCTTTTTCTTTTTTTGTTACCCCCTCCGTGCTTCCCCTGGTTCGCTGGCTTCACGCGGGGCGGGCGGCGCCGCCAAGTCGGGGAAGAGGGGGAGCTCCTACGCCGAGCCGCTTCGGATCGAGGGCCACGGATGGGCCCCATGCCCTGCGCGTGGCTCGGCGGCCTCCCTTGAAGAGGGGGAGGGGGCGAGATCTTTGCGGGTGCGATCATACCAGCGTTAATGCACCGGATCAAATCAGAGCTCTGCAGTTAAGCGCGCTTGGACTAGAGTAGTACTGGGATGGGTGACCTCCCAAGAAGTCCTAGTGCTGCGCCCTCCCCCCCTTTTTGCGCGGCTCGGCGGGAGCGATCGGCGCTAGTGCGGAACTCCGCGGCTATGCGTGCTTGACGGTAAATTGGATTACGTGCTACGTGTTTATCTCGTTTTGCGGCGTGGGGCTACTTCTATATCGATTCATAACGAAATCTCGCAAACGAAGAGATCGCTGGAGCATTAAGGAGGGGGGCCTAATTGAGGGAAACGACGACTCGCTCGAAACTGCTCCAAGGGAAGTTCGAGAATGGGGCACCGATTTATCATCCCGGTTGGAAGTCGCAAGTGGGATTACAGCACAACGAAGGCGACGTATTGCGGCAGCGGGCGATGAATCTAGGACCGTTCACATCACTGCAGCGAAGGTGACACGGGGAGAGTGGGTGGGAGGTTTAAATCATATATACTTTTGTAGGAACTCGAATTTTGGAGGAACACGTGGGTCGTTCACGGAAAGGCAGCGCGAGCTCCACGCAGCGTCGTCGGTGGCCGTGGAACTTACGCCTTTTTCGTCCCGCTCTCTCTCGTTCTTCTTTTTACTTTTTTGTTACCCCCTCCATTCTTCCCCTGGTTTGCCGCCAAGTCCGGGAAGAGGGCGAGCTCCTGCGCCGAGCCGCTTCAGATCGAGGGCCACGAATGGGCCCCATGCCCTGCGCGTGGCTCGGCGGCCTCCCTTGAAGAGGGCGAGGGGGCGAGATCTTTGCGGGTGCGATCATACCAGCATTAATGCACTGGATCCCATCAGAACTCCGCAGTTAAGCGCGCTTGGGCTAGAGTATCATTGGGATGGGTGACCTCCCAGGAAGTCCTAGTGCTGCGCCCTCCCCCCCTTTTGCGCGGCTTGGCGGGAGCGATCGGTGCTAGTGTGGAACTCCATGGCTGCGCGTGCTCGACGGTAAATTGGATTACGTGCTGGGTGTTTATCTCGTTTTTTGGCTCGGGGCTACTTCTATATCGATTCATAACAGAATCTCGCGAACGAAGAGATCGCTGGAGCATTAAGGAGGGGGGCCTAACTGAGGGAAGCGGCGACTTGCTCGAGACTGCTCCAAGGGAAGTTCGAGAACGGGGCACCGATTTATCATCCCGGTCGGAAGTCGCGACCGGGATTACGGCGCAACAGAGGCGACGTATTGCAGCAGCGGGCGATGACTCTAGGACCGTTCGCATCACTGCGGCGAAAATGACACGGGGAGAGTGGGTGGGAGGTTTAAATCATATATACTTTTGTAGGAACTCGAATTTTGGAGGAACCCGTGGGTCGTTCACGGAAAGGTAGTGCGAGCTCCACGTAGCGTCGTCAGCGGCCGTAGAACCTACGCCTTTTTCGTCCCGCTCTCTCTCGTTCTTCTTTTTCTTTTTTTGTTACCCCCTTCGTGCTTCCCCTGGTTCGCTGGCTTCACGCGGGGCGGGCGGCGCCGCCAAGTCGGGGAAGAGGGCGAGCTCCTGCGCCGAGCCGCTTCGGATCGAGGGCCACGGATGGGCCCCATGCCCTGCGCGTGGCTCGGCGGCCTCCCTTGAAGAGGGTGAGGGGGCGAGATCTTTGCGGGTGCGATCATACCAGCGTTAATGCACCGGATCCCATCAGAGCTCCGCAGTTAAGCGCGCTTGGACTAGAGTAGTACTGGGATGGGTGACCTCCCAAGAAGTCCTAGTGTTGCGCCCTCCCCCCCTTTTTGCGCGGCTCGGCGAGAGCGATCGGCGCTAGTGCGGAACTCCACGGCTATGCGTGCTCGACGGTAAATTGGATTACGTGCTGCGTGTTTATCTCGTTTTGCGGCATGGGGCTACTTCTATATCGATTCATAATGGAATCTCGCAAACGAAGAGATCGCTGGAGCATTAAGGAGGGGGGCCTAATTGAGGGAAACGACGACTCGCTCGAAATTGCTCCAAGGGAAGTTCGAGAATGGGGCACCGATTTATCATCCCGGTTGGAAGTCGCGAGCGGGATTACAGCGCAACGGAGGCGACGTATTGCAGCAGCGGGCGATGAATCTAGGACCGTTCACATCACTGCAGCGAAGGTGACATGGGGAGAGTGGGTGGGAGGTTTAAATCATATATACTTTTGTAGGAACTCGAATTTTGGAGGAACACGTGGGTCGTTCACGGAAAGGCAGCGCGAGCTCCACGCAGCGTCGTCGGTGGCCGTGGAACTTACGCCTTTTTCGTCCCGCTCTCTCTCGTTCTTCTTTTTACTTTTTTGTTACCCCCTCCATTCTTCCCCTGGTTTGCCGCCAAGTCCGGGAAGAGGGCGAGCTCCTACGCCGAGCCGCTTCGGATCGAGGGCCACGGATGGGCCCCATGCCCTGCGCGTGGCTCGGCGGCCTCCCTTGAAGAGGGCGAGGGGGCGAGATATTTGCGGGTGCGATCATACCAGCATTAATGCACTGGATCCCATCAGAACTCCACAGTTAAGCGCGCTTGGGCTAGAGTATCACTGGGATGGGTGACCTCCCGGGAAGTCCTAGTGCTGCGCCCTCCCCACCTTTTTGCGCGGCTCGGCGGGAGCGATCGGCGCTAGTGCGGAACTCCGTGGCTGCGCGTGCTCGACGGTAAATTGGATTACGTGCTGCGTGTTTATCTCGTTTTGTGGCGTGGGGCTGCTTCTATATCGATTCATAACAGAATCTCGCGAACGAAGAGATCGCTGGAGCATTAAGGAGGGGGGCCTAACTGAGGGAAACGACGACTTGCTTGAGACTGCTCCAAGGGAAGTTCGAGAACGAGGCACCGATTTATCATCCCGGTCGGAAGTCGCGACCGGGATTACAGCGCAACGGAGGCGACGTTTTGCGGCAGCGGGAGATGACTCTAGGACCGTTCGCATCACTGCGGCGAAAATGACACGGGGAGAGTGGGTGGGAGGTTTAAATCATATATACTTTTGTAGGAACTCGAATTTTGGAGGAACCCGTGGGTCGTTCACGGAAAGGTAGTGCGAGCTCCACGCAGCGTCGTCAGCGGCCGCAGAACCTACGCCTTTTTCGTCTCGCTCTCTCTCGTTCTTCTTTTTCTTTTTTTGTTACCCCCTCCGTTCTTCCCCTGGTTCGCTGGCTCCGCGCGGGGCGGGCGGCACCGCCAAGTCGGGGAAGAGGCGAGCTCCTGCGCCGAGCCGCTTCGGATCGAGGGCCAAGGATGGGCCCCATGCCCTGCGCGTGGCTCGACGGCCTCCCTTGAAGAGGGGGAGGGGGCGAGATCTTAGCGGGTGCGATCATACCAGCGTTAATGCACCAGATCCCATCAGAACTCCGCAGTTAAGCGCACTAGGGCTAGAGTAGTACTGGGATGGGTGACCTCTCGGGAAGTCCTAGTGCTGCGCCCTCCCCCCCTTTTTGCGCTGCTCGGCGAGAGCGATCGGCGCTAGTGCGGAACTCCGCGGCTGCGCGTGCTCGACGGTAAATTGGATTACGTGCTGCTTGTTTATCTCATTTTGCGGCGTGGGGCTACTTCTATATCGATTCATAACGGAATCTCGCGAACAAAGAGATCGCTGGAGCATTAAGGAGGGGGGCCTAACTGAGGGAAACGGTGACTCGCTCAAGACTGCTCCAAGGGAAGTTCGAGAACGGGGCACCGATTTATCATCCCGGTCGGAAGTCGCGAGTGGGATTACAGCGCAACGGAGGCGACGTATTGCGGCAACGGGCGATGAATCTAGGACCGTTCGCATCACTGCAGCGAAGATGACACGGGGAGAGTGGGTGGGAGGTTTAAATCATAGATACTTTTGTAGGATCTCAAATTTTGGAGGAACCCGTGGGTCGTTCATGGAAAGGCAGCGCAAGCTCCACACAGCGTCGTTGGCGGCCACGGAACTTACGCCTTTTTCGTCCCGCTTTTTCTCGTTCTTCTTTTTCTTTTTTTGTTACCCCCTCCATCCTTCCTCTTGTTTGCTGGCTCTGCGCGGGGCGGGCGGCGCCGCCAAGTCGGGGAAGAGGGCGAGCTTCTGCGCCGGGCCGCTTCGGATCGAGGGCCACGGATGGGCCCCATGCCCTGCGCGTGGCCCGGCGGCCTCCCTTGAAGAGGGGGAGGGGACAAGATCTTTGCGGGTGTGATCATACCAGCGTTAATGCACCGGATCCCATCAGAACTCCGCAATTAAGAGTGCTTGGGCTAGAGTAGCACTGGGATGGGTTACCTCCAGGGAATTCCTAGTGCTGTGCCCTCCCCCCCTTTTTGCGCAGCTCGACAGGAGCGATCGGCACTAGTGCGGAACTCCGCGGCTGCGCGTGCTCGACGGTAAATTGGATTATGTGCTGTGTGTTTATCTCGTTTTGCAGCATGGGGCTACTTCTATATCGATTCATAATGGAATCTCGCGAACGAAGAGATCGCTGGAGCATTAAGGAGGGGGGCCTAACTGAGGGAAAACGGCGACTCGCTCGAGACTGCTCCAAGGGAAGTTCAAGAACGGGGCACCGATTTATCATCTCGGTCGGAAGTCGCGAGCGGGATTACAACGCAACGGAGGCAACATATTGCGGCAGCGGGCGATGAATCTAGGACCGTTCACATCACTGCAGCGAAGATGACACGGGGAGAGTGGGTGAGAGGTTTAAATCATATATACTTTTGTAGGAACTCGAATTTTGGAGGAACCCGTGGGTCGTTCACGGAAAGGCAGCGTGAGCTCCACGCAGTGTCGTCGGCGGCCGCAGAACTTACGCCTTTTTCGTCCCGCTCTCTCTCTCTCTCTCGTTTTTCTTTTTCTTTTTTTTTTACCCCCTCCGTCCTACCCCTGGTTCGCTGGCTCTGCGCAGGGTGACGGCACCGCCAAGTCGGGGAAGAGGGCGAGCTCCTGTGCCGAGCCACTTCGGATCGAGGGCCACGGATGGGCCCCATGCCCTACGCGTGGCTTGGCGGCCTCCCTTGAAGAGGGGAAGGGGGTGAGATCTTTGTGGGTGCGATCATACCAGCGTTAATGCACCGGATCCCGTCAGAGCTCCGCAATTAATCGCGCTTGGGCTAGAGTAGTACTGGGATGGGTGACCTCCCAGGAAGTCCTAGTGCTGCACCCTCCCCCCCTTTTTGCGCGTCTCAGCGGGAGCGATCGGCGCTAGTGCGGAACTCCGCGGCTGCGCGTGCTCGACAGTAAATTGGATTACGCGCTGCGTGTTTATCTTGTTTTGCGGCGTGGGGCTACTTATATATCGATTTATAACGGAATCTCGCGAACGAAGAGATCGCTGGAGCATTAAGGAGGGGGGCCTAGCTGAGGGAAACGACGACTCGCTCGAGACTGCTCCAAGGGAAGTTCGAGAACGGGGCACCGGTTTATCATCCCGGTCGGAAGTCGCGAGCGGGATTACAACGCAACGGAGGGGACGTATTGCGGCAGCGGGCGATGAATCTAGGACCATTCGCATCACGGCAGCGAAGATGACACGGGGAGAGTGGGTAGGAGGTTTAAATCATATATACTTTTGTAGGAACTCGAATTTTGGAGGAACCCGTGGGTCGTTCACGGAAAGGCATCGCGAGCTCCACGCAGCGTCGTCGTTGGCCGCAGAACTTACGCCTTTTTCGTCCCGCTCTCTCTCATTTTTCTTTTTCTTTTTTTGTTACCCCCTCGGTTCTTCCCCTAGTGCGCTCGCTCCGCGCGAGGCGGGTGGCGCCGCCAAGTCGGGGAAGAGGGCGAGCTCCTGCACCGAGTTGCTTCGGATCGAGGGCCACGGATGGGCCCCATGCCCTGTGCGTGGCTCGGCGGCCTCCCTTGAAAAGGGGGAGGGGGCGAGATCTTTGCTGGTGCGATCATACCAGCGTTAATGCACCAGATCCCATCAGAACTCCGCAGTTAAGCGCGCTTGGGCTAGAGTAGTACTGGGATGGGTGACCTCCCGGGAAGTCCTAGTGTTGCACCCTCCCCCCTTTTTGCGCGGCTCGGCGGGAGCGATTGTCGCTAGTGCGGAACTCCGCGGCTGCGCGTGCTCGACGGTAAATTGGATTACGTGCTATGTGTTTATCTTGTTTTGCAGCGTGGGGCTACTTATATATCGATTTATAACGGAATCTCGCGAACGAAGAGATCGCTGGAGAATTAAGGAGGGGGGCCTAACTGAGGGAAACGGCGACTCGCTCGAGACTGCTCCAAGGGAAGTTCGAGAACGAGGCACCGATTTATCATCCTGGTCGGAAGTTGCGAGTGGGATTACAGTGCAACGGAGGCGACGTATTGCGGCAGCGGGCGATGAATCTAGGACCGTTCACATCACTGCAGCGAAGATGATACAGGGAGAGTGGGTGGGAGGTTTAAATCATATATACTTTTGTAGGAACTCGAATTTTGGAGGAACCCGTGGGTCGTTCACGGAAAGGCAGCGCGAGCTCCACGCAGCATTGTCGGTGGCCGCGGAACTTATGCCTTTTTCGTCCCGCTCTCTCTCTCTCTCTCTCGTTTTTGTTTTTCTTTTTTGTTACCCCCTCCGTTCTTCCCCTGGTTCGCTGGCTTCGTGCAGGGCGGGCGGCGCCGCCAAGTCGGGGAAGAGGGCGAGCTCCTGCGCCGAGCCACTTCGGATCAAGGGCCACGGATGGGCCCCATGCCCTGCGCGTGGCTCGGAGGCCTCCCTTGAAGAGGGAGAGGGGGTGAGATCTTTGCGGGTGCGATCATACCAGCGTTAATGCACCGGATCCCATCAAAACTCCGCAGTTAAGCTCGCTTGGGCTAGAGTAGTACTGGGATGGGTGACCTCCCGAGAAATCCTTGTGCTGCACCCTCCCCCTCTTTTTGCGTGGCTCGGCGGGAGCGATCGGCGCTAGTGCGGAACTCCGCGGTTGCGCATGCTCGACGGTAAATTGGATTAAGGACGAGGGCCTAACGTAGGGAAACGGCGACTCGCTCGAGACTGCTCCAAGGGAAGTTCGAGAATTAGAGAGCTTTTGTATACTCTTAAAAACTTAATATCAGAACTCGATTATAGTCATGGTTTCAATATAACCTTGTTCATGCATTAAATACCTTAGTTGCTTGTGCGCATTCCAGTATACCGTTGAAGCGCAGACGAGCCCTGCGTGGACGGGTATACTGTCGTTTTCATTTCATTAGCAGCTTTTAAATATTGAATATCATGCCCAGTCATTAGAGTTATGCTTATGATTTCGTTAATGTAATTAGCAATCCTTATGAATGATGTTTATGATGATAGCTTAAAGGATTTATCGTTAAGATCATTGAACTGTATCTCGTAAGAGGACTGATCCTTCGTTATATTTTTAAAGCATCCTCATAGACCTTGTTTTCCATGCATTTGAATTTTAGTGTGCTTTTGATTTCAGTGTGCTTTTAATCTTTCATGAACGTTTAGTGTTAAATGCTGAGTGTTCACTGGACAGAGTTTTTATGCACAGTGTCCTTGTAAGGGGACTAAAATCTCAGTTTAGTAATACACATTGTCTTTAGGACAGTTAAATGAGTTGAGTGACCTGAGTGTCAAAGTGATAGGGAGCATCTCTTAACCTTCCGTAAAGAAGTATTGTAACCTACCACAGTGAACACTTAGTTAGGAATCCTTTATGTCTATATATTTTAGATGCATGCCTCGAAGTTTACTTACCCTAGTCGATAATAAATATAGCCTAATCTAGCACCCTAGGTTTGTCACTACACATCCTGATGAAGAGTGGGCTAGTAGTAGCATGCTTGCAATATCTTGAAGGCAGTTCTTTTTGCTGCAAAATGACCTCCACAAGGCCCGTCATGACAGGTCAGGAGGATGTCAAAGACTTCCTCCTCCCTGACACATCTTCTCAAGATTTGATCTGGGCCAAGTTTGAAGATATTGCCCCCAGTCCAGGTGAAAGGGGCACTTTTCCTTACTATCTCGCTCTTCTCTTCTGAGGATAGGTGTGGTGGGAACTGTGCTGAAACCAAGTAGTTTGCTATATCAACAAACCATGGAGAGAGTACTGAGATAGCAAAAAAATGTTCATCTGGCATTTGGTCATCCACCATTCCTTCTTCACCTACAGGCAAATTCACTCTAGACAAAAAGTCAGCAACAACATTTTCTTTACCAGGCTTATCAATAATGGTCAAATCAAACTGCTGCAGTAAAAGAAACCATCTAATAATGTGAGAATTTACATATAGTTTGTTCATTAAATATATAATTTTAGCATGATCAGTGTGCACAAAGGTTTGATAGCTTGTGATATAATGTCTGAATTTGTTTAAAGAATGCACGACAGTTAGGAGTTCCTTCTCAGTCACTGTATAGTTTAACTCTGCCTTTGACAAGTTTTTGCTTATAAAGTATATGGCATAAGGTAAATTTTCATCAATTTGTCCTAAGGTTTCTCCTATTGCTTTGTTCGTGGCATCTGTGTGAATGTGGAAAGGTAGGGCCCAGTTTGGGCCTCTCAGAATTGGGGCAGTCACAAGCTTCCTCTTCAAGGTATCTAGGGCTTCTTGACAGTTTTCTGACCATATGAACTCAACATCTTTGCCTAAGAGGTTAAACAAAGGAGAGGCTAACTTGCTGAAATCTTTAATGAATCTCCTGTAATACCCAGCTAAGCCTAGGAAACTTCTGACATCTCTCACCTTTTGAGGAGGTGGGACCCTTTGGATGATGGAAATTTTGTTGGGGTCCACCTGCAGTCCCTGCTGAGATATTGCATGACCTAACATTGTCCCTTCAGTCATCAAAAATTCCCATTTTTCTAGATTGAGGGATAGGTTCATCTCAATATGCTTGTCTAGAACTTTCCCTAGGTTAGATAAAAAGCTTCCTGAAAGTCAGAACCATAAGGAGTAAAGTCATCCATGTATATCTCTACTGCATCATGAACTAATTCAGAGAATATACTCAATAACGCTCTTTGGAAAGTGGCTGGAGCGATGCACAAACCAAAAGGAAGGACCCGGAATGCAAAGGTACCCCAAGGACAAGTGAAAGTGGTCTTATCTTGGTCTTCTGGGCTAATTTGAATCTAATTGTACTCACTAAAACCATCTAGGAAGGAGAAATTTTTTTTCCCTGCTAGACCGTCTAACACTTGATCTATGAAAGATAAAGGAAAATGGTCCTTTTTAGTGGCTTTTTTCAATTCCCGATAGTCGACACAGATTCTACAATTACCATTTTTCTTTGGCACTAGCACCAAAGGAGATACCGATTCACTATCAGAGATGAGATAGATGAATCCTGCATCAAGCAATTTCTGCAATTCTTCCTTAACAATATCTTTAAGTGCTGGATTCATCCTCCTTTGAGGCTGCTTGAATGGCTTGCAATCCTCCTTGATGTATATATGATGAGTACATACTGAAGGGTGCACTCCCTTCATCTCCTTATAACTCCAGGCGAAGGCATCTAGGTGTTTTCTCAATAGGCTGCATAGTTCCTTCTCCTCGGAAGTGGATAGGGATGGATTGATTTTCAAGGTTCTTTCTGGGCCGAACTCTATATTCTTAACATGGAGAGAAGTGGAGTCGACCACACAGAGATCAGTTGAGGGGTTGTTTTGGGTTTCTCTTACTATGTCCTCTAATGGCGATACACTGGGAGGTGGATTCTAAATCAGATTTTCAATTATATCATCCTCATCTTGCTGATGGCGATTTCTAATGCACAAAATGGTGCATAATAGACTTCATCCTCATCCTCCTCCTCCAACTAGAGAGGTAGATCATGTTATAGCAAGGGTTGGGCAGGAGGATATAGGATTAACTGCTTGGACATGTGCCCATTCTTTATGATCATGTTCCTAGCTCGACAGTTGATGTAGGCATTGGCAGTAGCCAATCAGGGTCTTCCCAGAATGAGAGGATACCCAGTGAGCTTTGCCTTTGGCTGGAGAACTACGAAATTAGCAGGGTACTCCCAAGAATCAATGGAGACCATCACATCTTCCACAATCCCCTCAGGGGTCACAGTGGAGCGGTCTACTAGATGTAGCACGATCGTGGTCTTCCTCAAGGAGCCCTGGAGGTTAAGTTTGAGCAATTTGTCCTTTGTCATCACATTAATGGCAGCTCCCAGGTCAATCAAGGTATGTGGGATCATGGTGCCATTGATGTGGACATCAACTAGTGGGCTTCTAGGGTCCAGATATTTTGGACAGATTACCTGCCTTAACATCAGGTCGGACAATTATCCTATGACATTGATGGTTGGGGCATCTCTCTTGCGCCTTCCTGTATGCCAAAGCACTTCTCTTTGATCAACATATTGTAGATAGGCACATCTTTTATGGCTTGGAGAAGTGGTATCTTCACACATAAATGTTTCAATTCTCCCAAGAGTTCAGTTTCTTCTGGGGTAGGCTGGACTGTCACGGATAGTCTCTCAGGAAAGGGTGGAATTGTTTTAGGTTCACTTTTCTCTTTATCTTCCTCAACCTCCCTGGGTGGAGGCTGGCTATCTGGGAGAAATTTCCCAGATCGCAAGTTAATTTCCTGAATCTCCATGGCATAAGTTGGGCATGATGGTTCCCCACTATACATTTGCTGAGCTTGTCTTTTGTTCGAGTTCGAATTTGGCTGGGCAGGCATTTGAGGTTGCTTTGGTGGAATAGGAGGTAACGATTGTGGTTGGGCAGGTGGTGGAGGCAAAAGAGTGGGAAGAGAGTTGTATTGGGGCCTCCACCCCTGATGAGATGCATTCCACTAAGGTTGTGGTTGAGCATAGGATTGAAATGAATGGGTGGCTAGTTGGGCATGATATTGAGATGTGAAGGACCAAGGAGAAGGCGTGGACCAGGAAGGATGAGTAGGGGGACCCCAAGAAGGTATGGAAGTGACTTGGTTGGGGTTGTAGTATGCCTAAGATGTCCCTTTCATCCCCTACTAGTATGGTCTAGGTCCATGTGGCCTCCTTTAGTTTATGTAATAGAGTTGTTCAGTGACTCCCTCATCCCCTTGATATACAACTTTAAGTCCGGGTAAGGAAGGGCACTTATCTGTAAAATGATTTTCTTCACACACTGAACAAACCTATATAGAGTTTAATGGGAATTCATTCCTAGGATGTCTCCTGGTGCATCTAGGGCAGAAAATGGCCAAAGCCCTCTCTGCCTCCTCTTGTTTCCTTTTGGTATGTAAAGTATCCATCTGCATGGTAAGAGTCTGCAGAATCTCACTCTTGAATTCTTCTAGCATTGTTACACAGTAATTTGTCACTGTCTCCCTGTCAGTCTTCCTACTGTGTCATGAGTTCAAATTAATCATGCTCATGCTCTCTAATGTTGCCAAATGACCCACTTTGCCAAAGTTTTACTATCATCGCGACTTTTGTGCGAATAACCGCGCTGATGGGTGCTCCATAACAGACCAAATGCGCTGCCAGCGCGGAAGCACACGTGTTTCCCGCGCTGATCAAATTTCATGAGCCAGCGCATTTGTTATTCATATCTGATCGCGCTGACATGACCTTCTTTGTTATTCAGCTGCGATGTCAGCGCTCCAGTGCAATTATGGACCCGCGCTGATCCAGTTTGGGCAAGTTTGTTCTAACATCCGGCCTTCCAGATGACTCCAGACCTGGTTGTTGGCCTTGTCAATGTCGCCCTCCCTTCTCTGGCATGTTTGTTCGTCATTTGAGCCACCTTCCTTGGAGATAAGCTCATCCTCCCACCATTCATGGAGACTCCTTCTCCTATTTATGCCTCTACCATTGCCATGAGCAGCTAGTTTTGATAGTTTGGATAGTGTGGAGTTGATAGTGCTTAGACTGCTGCTGCTAATAGGTAGTTGGTGTGACAAGTGTGGATTTGCTAGAGAGCTTAAGGAAGGTTGTGAAGTATTGCTTGTGTGAGAGAGAGTTTTTGTCTTGGGAGATCTACCTCCAAGGGTGAATGCTTAAGAGACTTGCTGGCTGGACCCTCTTGAGAAGGATTCAATGTCAGAACTTTGGTTGTACCTTTCTCTGTTATTGATTAATAATAGATGACTACTATTATGGTTCCATTCTCATTTGTCTTTGCAATGGTTAATGTGAATTACGTCCTTTCTGACTGATGTATAATTGCATTTATTAGATTTCACGCTTGTGTTTGTGTTTCTCTTCGTGTGTGCAGGTATCTATTTACGGGGATCGTGGAAGATCGTGACCGGCCAAAGCGAAGGAGCGAGAACGACATCTCTTCATCAAACAATAGCGTTGGAATCCAAGTAGGTGTTCATTGCCTATCTTTTATTTGCAATTAGGAACTTGCATAGTAGCATTGACTGATTGTTGCTAGACCCATTCTGGGCTAGTAGGGATCGCCTCTATCCGTAGAGGGGATTTACCTCTCCAACAATTTGGCGACTCCACTGGGGATCATAGCCTTTGTCCTTTTTTGTTCATTCTTTCTTTGAGTTTGTTTGTTTTGGTCTCTTTTGAAGCTTTGGGGATTAATTATCAGTCTTTTACGTTTCCTGGGTTGATCTGGGAAATGCCCCTATTTGATTGAAAGATTGGCTGTTTTGATTTGGGAGTTTTGATTTGTCTGTCACTATTTTTGAGCTCCATCGCGGATTTAATTTTAACAGTCGCGCTGTCATCGCGCTCACCCTTTTGCAACATCCTGTTCATCGCGGAATTACGCCTAACAGTCGCGACGATCCTGGAAATCGGATCATCGCGGAAAAGACGTGTACAGTCGCGATGTCAGTGCCACTTGATAGCTTTTTACCCGCGATGATCTTGGGTTGCTAGCTTAATTCCCGCGATGACTCCTGAAATCGCATCATCGCGGGTTGTCTGTGTAAAAATTGCGCTGACATCTCGGGTTGTCTGTGTAAAAATTGCGCTGACATTGTGATCATCTCAGGTTCTCAGTGTGTAACTTGCGTTGATTCCTGAAAAGTTGTTTTTATAACTTTATCTCCTGAATTCATCAATATTTCTTATCCCCTGTTGTTTCTTGTCTCTCACTAGCTTGTTTTGATTACTTTTGGTTAGGGGCACTCTCTCTTTGATTTCATTCGAGTGAGTCTTGTGTTTTTTAGACCTTGTAACCTAGCCCTTTAGAAGTTTCATCGAGAAACCATTTGCTTGGGTTACTTGTCAATTCAAGGTTCATCCACAACCCTCTTATTGATTTTCTTGAGGCTTTTTCACTGCTTGTTGCTGGTTGTTTTTTAGTGTCGATTATTGAACCACTTTTTTATGTTGATTCGATTTCTTCACTACCAAGCATAGATCACAATTGTTTGGATCGATCAGTTCACACTTGCTTGTTTGTCTTCTTGAATTCACAAAAAAAAAATTGCATTCATTTAGCATACGAAAGTGAAAGTGCATTTGCATTACGAATTTTCATGTTTGAGAAATTGAAAGCAAAATTTAAATCTTTCATTAGTAGTATCGATGCATCGTGAGATTAGTGTATTGATGCATTGTGTTTCTTAGTGTTTGCATTCGCTTGTCATGGTTCGGGAATGATATTTCTACCCTCCCATAGGTAGGTGTTCATCGAAGAAAAGGATACTTCATTCATTATAGCTTGCATTTAGGGAATTGTGAGAGATTACATACGGTAGGGCCTGAAACCGAAACTTAATTCAAGACCAACCATAAAATGAACTGAATAAACCTAAAAATGCATTGGAACTTAACGCAAACATATAGAGGTCTAGGCTAGAGACGTGTTCCGGCGTCTTTAAACATAGTCACTATTGTTTCACATTACGGTTGAGTGATTCCTCCTTCTGTGACTCGATAGTGGTCTAACACGGATTGTGCTCCCACGTACCGTCGTGTATATAGGGAGACCCCACTAGGCTTTTATCCTTGATCCATAGGAAGTCGAGTCTGCCGCCTTGCAAGCCGTAACGCACCGAACATAGCATTTGGGAAGATTGACTGCAGTACGGAAAGTCCTTGGTTCTCATACGATTGCCAAGGTGTATAAGCAGTTTTACGCATTGCTTGGTAAACCCTTTTCCTAGAGTCTCCAGAGTAGTCAATTTTGATCCTTTTCGGACTCCTTAAAAGAAAAGGTGCCAGTGAGCGTCTTGTCACTTCGTGCTCATTAAACATTCGAAGGAGACTAGAGTCATCTTTTCGTCCTTTTCTCGACTCTTGAAACATGAAAAGGTCAAGTTTAGTTCCTGTGTCTTAAAAATTTATTCAGCCACATTAACCTTACCTGGTTAGATCTTGTGTGCGTTAGCTTGAGTAGGCTTCTTTTTGTTTTCCATGGCAACTTTTCCGGGGTTCACCAACCCTCCCCTCCTGACGGGAATCTTGGTCATTTCCCTCCTCTCGGGAATGTTGGTGCTCCTTATATGGCCACGTTATCCCTTCCGGGGTTAACTGTCGGGTTGCCTGTTTGGTTGTTTTCAACCTCTTTGGTCCCTGCCGTATCGACTGCTAGTCCATCAGTCCCTCCACCTGAACAACATCATGTTGATCCTAAGGTGGATCTCTCCCCTTCGACGCCTACTTCTACGTCTTCCTCTTGTACTTCGCCTGGTGAAAGTCTCAATTCGAATAACCAGGTGGCTAAGAAGAAGAAGAAGAAGACCAAGAAGAAGAAATCTCCTAAGGGAGAGGCTACAAGTATAACTGTTACTCCCTCGAGTACACCTAAAGTCGGGCCACCTTCTGCTCCTCTGCGGAAGGTTAAGTTTCCTTGTCAATTATGCAAGGAGGACCATCTTCTTCGCGATTGTCCTGGCATTCCCAGGGTACTAGAAGTATGGTCTCGCGATCCAGCCCGCCCCTCATCGTCCACTGAGGCTCACGGCGATGTTCCCCTATCGACTCACAAAGGTAAGGGAAAAGGGAAGATTCGAATCCCCTGTAGACTTTGTGAAGGCAATCATCCCCTTCACCTTTGTCCACTAATGGATAAAGCCTCTGTTGTCTTGGAAAGTCTTACAGCTCCTTCACCCCAACTCCCCGTTGGATATCAACGTCTTTCTGCAGCTGTAGATCATCCGCCTCCCGACAATGAGATTGGTTCACATTCTTCTCTTCCCGAACCCAGCTGTGTCCAGCCTGTTCCAGACCAACCATTGGTCGGAAAGAGTGTCGACTCGAGTCTGCCGCTCGCTCACTCTGTTTCGGAAGAGAATCACGCCCATGTTCTTTTCGTCTCTTCAGATTCTCCTGAGTCTCGAAATGACTCTCCTAACCCAGCTGCTCCCGAAGGTTCTCCTTCGGTTCCTTTAGCACATGGGGGCAATCATACGATTCCCCCACCAAGTAGTCTGGTCGCTTCCTTTGATTGGAATCGCTTGATCACCGGTCGCCTTCCATCCCATATGCCTTTCCAGATCACAGTACATGCCTGTGCTAAGGCAGTACCTGGCACTGTCTTGGATGAAGGGGCGTCTGTCAGTCTTATGCCATACACTACTTGGCAAGCTTTAGGTTCCCCGTAGCTTGGGCCAGTCACTCAGAATCTGTTGGCCTTCAACGGAGGAGCCTGTCCATCTCTAGGAGTTCTCCCGAAGTTCCCTATTACTTTGGGAGGCAAAACCGTCTATATAGACGTCTTGGTTACCGAAGGTGTTTTATACTTTAGTCTTCTCCTTGGTCACGACTATGTTTACGCCATGGGGGCCCTCATTTCTTCGCTTTTCCGTGTGGTTTGCTTTCCGCACGATGGAAGAATTGTGACTATCGATCAAGTGTCATTCGTTAGTCCCCCGATGCCTCCTGCGCCGTTGTCGTCCCCTCCTAGTTTTTATCCACCAGTTGTATCTGCCCCACCGCAGATCAACTACGTGGCCACCTACCCCGTGCCTGTATCCAGTGATGCCGCCATCGTGCATAGTGTCCTGGGGGCATTGGGCCCCGACTTCCAAGATGTTTCCCTTCCACCGGGAGTGGCAATCTTGGAAGCCCCGACTTTCTATTCATTATGATGAAGTTCGGGTGGAGCATAGTTCCTTTCCTGTGTCAAGCTCCTTAAAAAATGAAACTAGGCCTTGGTGGAGCATAGTTCGTTTTCCTGTGTCAAGCTCCTTAAAAAATGAAACTAGGTGTCCGAGGATAGTTTTGATCTTGTGTCGACCTCGTTAAAAAACGAAACACGGTGTTGGAGCATAGTTCCTTTCCGGTGTCAAGCTCCTTAAAAAATGAAACTAGGTTTGGTCGGAGCACAGTTCCTTGTCTTGTGTCAAGCTCGTTAAAAAATGAAACAAAGTGTCCCGAGCATAGTTCCTGATCTTGTGTCAAGCTCATTAAAAAATGAAACAACGGTTATGAGGATAGTTCTTTTACTGTGTCAACCTCATTAAAAAATGAAACACCTCCCTTTCCAAATCGAGTCTTTTGATTAAGATCTTGTAAAATACAAGTCGAGTCTTTCATCGATCTTGAAAGTGAACCTTCATTCCATCCACTTTGTTGACTGCAATGAAGCTTGGGGGGCATGTACCTCGATTTGCGTTATTATGCTGGGGGCATGCAAACTTATAACAAGCATGGTTTTTTGTTTCAATCTTGTGTAAACATGAAACCAAATCCAAGCAGAGTTCTCCATGGTTCAAGCTTGTGTAAAAATGAACCCATACCCGATTTACATCTCGTGATTGCCATTTTTATCCGCTGAATTCTGCTAGATGAGCCTTGGTTGTTTCATTCCATTGCTACCATCTCTTTGGCCGATCATATGCTCTCACTTGGTTGTTTATCCTTTCCTGAGGAACCGCAGCGATGAGTGGTTTTATTAGCCAGCCTCTTGACCATTACATGTTTTGAGCAGTTCCACCATTGCCGGAACCAGTTGCTACCTTTTATACCACTCGTTCCTCTAGGACGAGTCACCTTTAAGCTCTTTTCTGACTCGTAAAATGTGAAAAGATTGCCGAGTATTTTTCCCTTTTTGACTCGTTAAAGAGAATAAAAATGGAGGTCTGCTTTCAGCTCTTTTCTGACCGTTTAAAGATGAAAAGATTGTCGATTCCCCCTCTCGACTCGTTAAAGAAATGAGAGGCGGTCGCCTTTAAAGCTATTTTTTCGACCGTTTAAACTAAAAAAGATTGCCAGGTTTTTGTCGTTTCGAACTCGTTATTGGCTCCGAAATGACGTGCTTCTGACCGCTTTTCTACTTTTTCGGGTCGAAGTCACTACTTACGAAAAGTACTCCTCGATCATACTGGTCGGGCGGTTCTTTCGAGCATTGTTTTATACTTTTTTGGGCTTGAGAGAGACAACTTTACGAAAAAGGACCCCACTGGAGTTTTCTTTTCCGCTGTCTTTTCAGACTCTCTAAACGGGAAAAGACGCCGAGTTCTTCCTTTGTCAGACTCGTTAAAACTTAATGACATCGGACACCGTCGAAATGATGCTTTCCAAGCATATGCTATCCTCGTCAAGCTTGTCATCCAAAAATAATCGGGGTACCTGCCAGGAATGGTGGGGAAAATGGAACTGTAATAATTGTCGTGTCGACAGTATGTCGCTCTTGAACATGGCACTAGTCTGCATTCGTGTCTGGGTGGGGATTTCTCATCTTGTTTTACACTAGCCTCCGTGGATTTGGGTTATCCTATTTGGCCTCTCATCTGCTCATTGCCTTGTCACCATGACCTCTGCTCATTTGATGTCAGATACTGCCAAATCCACTGTCGTGTCGCCGATACGTTCAAGAGAAGTTGACCTCTGCAAAATTACAACCTCCCTCTGATACCTCACACAAAATATATACCCTTCTCTGTCTCGTGTCTATGATGTGGGAAGCATTATGGCCCACCTTCGATCAAGGTTACTTCCTGTCGACTTCAGCTCATTATCCAGGAAGGTGACTTAGAGACTCCCTTCAGGTGCCTTAGAGCCTGCATGCCTCAATGGAAGGTTCTTCGTGTTCGATGTGAGGTTTTTCATCATTGGCCTCCGATCGAATGATTCTGCGGGTGTTTGACACCAGCTCATTGATTCACATGCCGCGGATTGTACCTATAAGTACCTTGAGGACCATTGTCATTATTGGTGGTACCTCTCGCGTCTGTTAACAGTTTTCATTATTGGCTGGTAATCAGACAATGTTCATGCATGTTCGACCTCAGCTCATGTATTCACATGCTTGGACTTGTACTTTGATCGGGTCGGGGTGGAGCGCAAGACCCTGGATTTTCGTCTGTTGCAATCCAGGTTCTGATTTTGTGGATTATTATTACATGACTCATTGATGGATGGCTGCGCCCATACCTGAGTCTTTTGGGATGGCTGCGACCACACCTTATTATCATCATGGTCTCTTCAGCTGGGTGGCTGCGTCCATACCACAGACCTTTTTCGTATGTCTTTTGGATGGTTGCGCCCATGCCTAGAGTACATGTAATAGAGATATCAGTTGTACATACGTGCAGATTCTTCCTGGTGGTGTTCCAGTTCAGCGAGTTTTGTAAAGAATTTCACCCCTCCCACTCTCTCGGGCTTCATGCTTTAGGGGGCATCTGTTACACAGTAATTTGTCACTGTCTCCCTGTCAGTCTTCCTACTGTGTCATGAGTTCAAATTAATCATGCTCATGCTCTCTAATATTGCCAAATGACCCACTTTGCCAAAGTTTTACTATCATCGCGACTTTTGTGCAAATAACCGCGCTGATGGGCGCTCCATAACAGACCAAATGCGCTGCCAGCGCGGAAGCACACGTGTTTCCCGCGCTGATCGAATTTCATGAGCCAGCGCGTTTGTTATTCATATCTGATCGCGCTGACATGACCTTCTTTGTTATTCAGCTGCGATGTCAGCGCTCCAGTGCAATTATGGACCCGCGCTGATCCAGTTTGGGCGAGTTTGTTCTAACAGCCAGCCTTCCAGATGACTCCAGACCTGGTTGTTGGCCTTGTCAATGTCGCCCTCCCTTCTCTGGCATGTTTGTTCGTCATTTGAGCCACCTTCCTTGGAGATAAGCTCATCCTCCCACCATTCATGGAGACTCCTTCTCCTATTTATGCCTCTACCATTGCCATGAGCAGCTAGTTTTGATAGTTTGGATAGTGTGGAGTTGATAGTGCTTAGACTGCTGCTGCTAATAGGTAGTTGGTGTGACAAGTGTGGATTTTCTAGAGAGCTTAAGGAAGGTTGTGAAGTATTGCTTGTGTGAGAGAGAGTTTTTTTCTTGGGAGATCTACCTCCAAGGGTGAATGCTTAAGAGACTTGCTGGCTGGACCCTCTTGAGAAGGATTCAACGTCAGAACTTTGGTTGTACCTTTCTCTGTTATTGATTAATAATAGATGACTACTATTATGGTTCCATTCTCATTTGCCTTTGCAATGGTTAATGTGAATTAAGTCCTTTCTGACTGATGTATAATTGCATTTATTAGATTTCACGCTTGTGTTTGTGTTTCTCTTCGTGTGTGCAGGTATCTATCTACGGGGATCGTGGAAGATCGTGACCGGCCAAAGCAAAGGAGCGAGAACGACATCTCTTCATCAAACAATAGCGTTGGAATCCAAGTAGGTGTTCATTGCCTATCTTTTATTTGCAATTAGGAACTTGCATAGTAGCATTGACTGATTGTTGCTAGACCCATTCTGGGCTAGTAGGGATCGCCTCTATCCGTAGAGGGGATTTACCTCTCCAACAAGCATGTTTCCAATTTCTCCTTTAATGGATGAGTTAGAGGAAGAGGTACTGGATATGGGTTGACTCCACTTACCTTTCTTTATGGCTGCTCTAGAATGGTTTATAAAAACAGTCTTTATGTCCTCATAGGATAGTTGGTAGATGTCTCCCCCAGCAAGTAGATGGAGGTGTTACACAACAATTTGTCACCGTTTGTCACCGTCCCTATTACCCCCTCACCTGCATACTGGAGGACTCATTCCAGGACCTATGAGAAGTGACATGACCTGAAACCACTTGCATCTTATTCCTCTAAGTATGAACTTCATTTGCCCTGAAGACATCTCCTGCAAAATACCCATGAAAACAACTCTTTTTGCATTGGCGCGGTTCCACAGTGTACTGCTCGCGCCAATGGGGGAAATCCTCTAAAGAGGGCGCGCCATTGGCGCTCTGTCTCAGAGTCGCACTCGCGCCAACCGAATTGGGTAAAGTTTTTAACAAACAAGCTTCTGAAGGTTCTCTTCAACCCATTCACCAACTGAATCTATGTTGAGCTAGGATGGTTTGGCTTCGAATCTCCATAGAAGGGAAAGTGGTTTGCCACCTTTCATGGAAGTTTCCAAGTGATAAAGCCAATCCCATGAATAATGTGGTTGATCCTATCTCTTTCTTCTCTATCTATAAAATCTTGCCTCTATGCCTTGAGCAAGCTAGTCACAATAGTCAGAGTTACAGTAGTTCTAGTTCTAGTATAGTGATAGAGAGTTTGAAGCTGCAAGAGCCTTCTTTGCATCCATAAGGCCAAATCTAAGTAAGGAGATTCTTGTCACCCAAATAGAGAGAGGCTTGTTCCTATCCCAACAAGCTTTGCAAGACTTGTGTAGCTGACTACCCAGCCAAAGGAGGATTTGACGTCAGAACAATGGTTGTATTCTTCTTTGTTATTTATTAATAATAGATGACTATCATTATGGTTCCACTCTCATTGTCCTATTATTGATGTTGAGTTATATCTTTTCTAACTGATATATAATTGCATCTACTAGATTTTATGCTTGTATTCGTGTTGTTCTTTGCATGTGCAGGTGTCCAATCACGGAGATTGTGGGGATCGTGACCGGCCAAGGCAAAGGAACGAGGGCGACATCTCTTCTACGAACACTAGCGTTGGAATCCAAGTAGGTTCTCACCATCCACTTTTATTTGCAATTAGGAACTTGCATGATAGCATTGTGTGATTGTTGCTAGACCCGGTCTGGGCTAGTAGGGATCGTCTCTGTCCGCAGAGAGGATTTACCTCCACAACAATTTGGCGACTCCGCTGGGGATTTAGCTTGTTGTTTGATTTGTAAACTTTAGACGGAGCCTGAAGTACGGCCAGATAGCCTTCGAAACGCTATTGCTTTGCATTAGCGAAGTAGATCAACGCCACTTCAGTCAATCTCCGGTTTGGTTTACGAACTAAACAACTTGGAGTTTGTCTTGTCTCTTTGGTTTCTCTTGTTTTGATTGCTTAGATAGCTTTCTGGGTTGGATGCTCTGTTGTCTCTTGCTGCCTGGTCTATCTGGATACTGTCGACCAAGCCTTGGACTGCTTGTTTTTATTTTTAAGCTAGCAAACTTGATTGGTGCTCTTTTTGGCATGACAGTCACGCCAATTGGCGCCACTTGCCAGTGTACAGCCCGCGCCAATCCCCAATTGGCACTAGTTTTCCGCCTGACAGTCGCGCCAGGCCTGTGAACTTTTCCAGTTTGCTTGTTTGCAGCCTTCCAAGCTTGGGTTTTGTGTCTAGCTACACCTTTTTCAATCACTTGAGTGTGTCAGAGTCTTGTTTCACTGGTTTTGAGCTTTTTTGGCAAATTATTAGTTTGATTTCCTTTGATCATTACTTGGAGGTTTGTCTCATTCTTTTCACAATTTTGCATCTTTTTGCTTTTGTTTTTGCAAAAAAAAATTCCCCCTCATTCACCGGGGGGGGCTAAATTGTGTATGAGTGTTAATCGCCTTTGAGTGTTTTTAGTTTATGATCTTTGGAACTCACACCCATTTTTCTTGATTTGCACTTGATTGGTTCTTAGATTACATTAGAATCATCGTGTGTTTGAGAATTCTCTTGCATAGATCACACTTGCATAATTAGAATTCTCATTTTCAAGATATGAATGAAAAGTGTGCATAGATTGTTGGAAATAATACTGAGAGGGGGGGTGAATCAGTATTATCTAGCAATTTAATAAATCTTCCTTATTTGATCTTTGAATTATTTTTGCATGTCAGTACCATAAAATAATGAGCATGAACAAAGAAAAACAGATAGTCACACCAAAGAACACAAGTTGTAAGGTGGAAACCCAATGTGGGTGAAAACCACCTGCTGCAATATGTCTCTATCTTCTTTCAAATTAGAAACTTCTTTTACAATGATTTTGTACTGGTGCAGACCTTTACCAGTACGCAGGCTGCAACCTGCAGAGAGCTACAACTCTCTCTCTCTCTCGTTTTCCAGTATACTCCTGGAAGGGAGCTACAACCCCCTACTTCTTTTCATAAAGCATCAGATGATCAACAAGTACATAACAGTTACAGTCCACTACAGATATCAGATCAACAATAACAGAAGTAACCCAGAACACCTTATCAACAGAGAAATTCAATCAACAGAACATCTTAAGACAGAGACGTAGTTTTTCCTTCTGTGGCCTGCGACCAGACGCAGTTAACCTTCTGCTCCTCTGCGTCCACACGCAGCTATCCTTCTGCTGCGCTGCGTGCCCACGCACTGTTCCTTTAACTGCTCTGCGTTCTGTTGCTTCAGGGACGCATCCAGAAACACTATCGCGTCGCGTCTTCTTACTACAGGGACGCACCCAAAAACACTATCGCGCCGCGTATTTTTGCTTCAGAGACGCACCTGAAACTTGATCGCTCTGCGTCCCCACGCAGATCTCCAGTCACTGAGATGCGTCCCAGACGCACCTGAACTTCATCTGCCCTGCGTCCCCACGCAGATCTCCAGATTCTGCACTGCGTCCCGACGCGCTTTCCTTTCACTGTGCCTGTGTCCCTTCGGGTATGAATGATTTCAAGACTTTAAGTGTAACCCAAACAGTCAGATCTACAGATCTGATCTTGCGCCAAAGAGATCTCTGTCCTTTAGTAGATTCACCTTTTAGATCTAGACCAGATCTCACCCAATAAGATATTCAACCCAAGACATGCACAAACCAAATGATCTCCTTTGCTTTATATAGGCAAGCTCCTCCTCAAAACATGGAACAATACCACGAGCCGACACCATAATAACACAATACCGTCGGCTAGATACCAAGAGTAAAACACAAGAAACCCCCACGTGGGCTTTTCTCTGCCTCGAAAAGTGTGCACTAGGTGGACGCACCTGCTGAATGGCTGGACTGCGACTCTGGACGCGGTCCCTGCATGGTGTACCTGCGGGTACGCACCTTCTGAACTGATATCCTGCGTCTTTCTTAATTTTTCATAAATTGAGAGCCTTGTCATGGGAGTTGCCATCAAGTACAACATCTGTAACATATAGCCATACCAGAAAACATAATGCCAACAATCTCCCCCTTTGGACTTGATGGCAACCTTACAAACTTCAGCTTCATTCTCCCCCTTTGACATCAAGGGCAAAGGGGTATGCTCCCCCTAAGATCATGCTCCCCCTGAACCAGATCTGTAACAAAGAACCATAATCCTCCATGAAAGAGATAGAGACATATTGCAGCTATTTCCAAGATCTCCTCCTGACCATCCTCCATAATGCCAACAATGCATTATATGCTCCCCCTGAACCTGTACCATCAATCAGAAAAGGTTCAACAATAAGATGATGCATCAACAACCCCCAGCTTTTGCCTGAGGTACTCAAAAGTGTCCCTGGGCAATGGTTTGGTGAGAATATCAGCAACTTGTTCCTTAGAAGGAACATACTCCAACTTGACCTTCTGTTCAAGCACTTGTTCCCGGAGAAAATGATATTTGATTGGTATGTGCTTGGTTTTTGAATGCATAACCGGATTCTTTGAGATGCTGATTGCACTTGTGTTATCACATAAGATGGGGATAGGTGGTGTACAAGTGATTTGAAAATCCTGCAAAGTCTGCATCATCCAAAGAAGTTGGGTGCAACAAGATGCAGCAGCAACATATTCCGCTTCAGCTGTAGACAAGGCAATCGAACTCTGTTTCTTGCTGAACCAAGATACCAGTCTGGAACCCATAAAGAACGCACCACCACTTGTGCTTTTCCTGTCATCCACGCTTCCGGCCCAATCTGCATCTGTATAAGCATGAAGAGTAAGATCTGTATCTCTAGGATACCATAAGCCATAATTTTGAGTCCCTTGAAGATATTTGAAAATTCTCTTCACTGCCTGAAGATGAGTCTCCTTCGGATTTGCCTGAAATCTTCCAACTATTCCAACTGCATGCATGATGTCCGGTCGGGTACCTGTCAAATATAGTAAACTTCCAATCATAGATCTGTAGGTTGGTTGATGTACTGCTACAGATTCATCATTTGCACTAAGACTACATCCTGTGACCATGGGTGTACATACTGGTTTTGCATCTTCCATGCCATATTTCTTCAAAATCTGTTTGAGATACTTGGTTTGAGATAAAAAGATTCCTCCTTCCTTTTGTTGGATTTGTAAACCAAGGAAATATGTCAGTTCTCCTAGCAAGGACATTTCAAATTCTTTCTGCATGACCGAGGCAAAGCTTTGACTCATAGCTTCTTCATTGCTGCCAAAAATAATGTCATCTACATACACAACAAGTATTAGCAATTTGTCATTTTCAACTTTTATATAAAGATTGCTATTTGCTGAACCTTTTGAAAAACCTTGTTGATGAAGATATTTGTCCAAGCGGTAGTACCAAGCCCTTGGAGCTTGTTTGAGACCATAGAGAGCCTTTTTCAATCTGCATACAAGATTTGGATCATTTCCAAGAATGAACCCATCTGGCTGTTCAATGTATACTTCTTCTGATTTCACGTCCATTTGAAATACTTTGAAGTTTTGAAAACTTGAGAGAGCAAGGAACATTCGGATGGCCTCAAGTCTTGCAACAGGAGCAAAGGTTTCTTCAAAGTCTATTCCTTCTTGCTGCGCATACCCTTTACAAACAAGTCTGGCTTTGTTTCTAATTACTTCTCCATTTTCATTCAATTTATTTTTGAAGACCCATTTTGTTCCGATAACATTTTTATCCTTTGGTCTAGGAACCAGCTCCCAAGTGTTGTTCTTTTCGATTTGCTCAAGTTCTTCATCCATTGCTTTCACCCAACATTCATCTTTGCATGCTTCTTTCACATTTTGTGGTTCAGTAGAGGAGAGTAATGCCAAATAGCTTGAGGCTTCTGCAACTGTTCTTCTTGTTTGTACACCTGCTTCTTTCTGCCCCACAATCTGAGATTCTGGATGATTCTTCTGAACATATCTGGATGGAGTCTTTTCTTCTATTCTTGTTTGCTCCTCTGGCTCTTCTTGAGGTTCTTCTTGAGGTTCTTCTTCTTCATCATTCTGTCTTTGAGGGTAGCCTTCATCTTCTTCGATGTCTTCATGATGGACTTGCCTAGGAATGTATCCCTTCTCATCAACCACTACATCAATGATGTCAACAATTCTGCCAAGTCTTTTATTGTATCACTTGTATGCTTTGCTATATGGAGAGTAACCAAGAAGAATGCCTTCATCTGCCCTAGGTTCAAGTTTGCCAAGCTGCTCATCAGTATTCTTGATATAGCATTTACTCCCAAAGATTTTGAAGTGCTTTACCGAAGGAGTCCTGCCACTCCAAAGCTCATGAGGAGTTTGAGTGTTGTTCACCCGGACATTTGTTTTGTTGAGAATAACAACCACGGCATGTGCAGCTTCACCCCAGAAAGTTGCGGGAGTTCCTGATTCATCAAGCATAGCACGAGCCATTTGTTGGATTGTTCTGTTCATTCTTTCAACAACTCCATTTTGCTGAGGAGTTCTAGCTGTAGAGAATTCTCTCCTTATCCCATGTTCATCACAGAAATCGAAAAATTCATTTGAAGTAAATTCCCCACCTCTGTCGGATCTGAGGCACTTAATTTTGTGACCTGATTCATTTTCAACCAAGGCTTTGAAGGATTTGAATTTTTCGAATGCTTCATCTTTGTGCTTCATAAGTCCCAACCAGACAAACCTGGAGAAATCGTCAATAAATAATATCAAGTATTCCTCTCCTCTAGGTGTTCTTTTCCTGAATGGACCACATGTATCTGTATGAACTAGCTCAAGAGGCATGCTAGCTGATCCTTCTTTCTCTGGAAAGTTAGTTCTGGTTTGTTTTCCAAACTGACATGATCTGCATATGGTGTTGTCAGGAATTTTGATATCTGGAATATCGCGAACTGCCTGATATTTGCATGCTTTCCTTATTTGTGAGAAGCTTAGATGTCCCAACCTTCGATGCCATAACCAGTGCTCTTCATCCTTGCTCAGATAGCATTGTTGTTGTCCTTCTTCAAATATGTACAGATTATTTGGAGTTCTTTTGCCTTTGAGTACTGTTTTACCTGTATCAAGATCACGAACAAGACATCCATTCGATCTGAAAATAACCTCGATTCTTTGATCACACATCTGGCTGACACTTAGAAGATTATGCTTCAATCCATCAACATACAAAACATTTCCAGCTTTGACCTTTTCTTTTAACTGAGCAATGCCTTTTCCTTTTATAGTTGCAGGAGTATCATTTCCAAAAGAGACTTTCTTTCCCTTTTCTAGAGCAGAATAAGATTCAAGTTTTTCTTTATCACCTGTCATATGCTTCGAACATCCACTGTCAATGTACCATAGATTTTCTTGTCCCTCTGCATAAAATGCTATTCCACATCTTTCTGTTTGAGGTTCCTTTATTCTCCATGTTTTGGTGCTTGAGGCTTGCTCCTTTTTCTGCTGAAACCTGCTCCTGCATTCAGATTCTTCATGACCAAAGTTATTGCAAATAGAACATTCGACTTCATTTTCAAGAACCGAAAAGTTGTTATAGGTCCCTTTTGTAATCCCTGTCATACTTCTTTGTTTTTGAGCTTCCCTAGTCATGATTGTTTTATATGCAACACATTGAGCTGCTTTGTGACCAAAGTTATGACAAGAAAAGCATTGTCCATTGAAGAAACTTCTGCGGTTATCGAATCTACCAGCCAACTGATTGTAATTTCTATTTTCATCTATTCTTGGACCAAATTGAGAAGATTTTACCTGTGGCTGGTTCACTCTTAAGATGGATTGCCCTTGATAGTTTCTATTTGTAATTCGTCCCTGCTTTACCTGATGATCTTCATTGTTCTTTTGCTCATTTCTTCTTGCTGCATCAAGATAACTCTTTGAGGTGGATGCTTGAGAGGTTTCTCCATTGTAGCCCAGACCTGTCTTGTTTAGAGGAGACCGCTGCACATTGATAATCTTATCCAAAGTTTCAGATCCTTTGACAAACTTAAGATTAATAGCTTTTGTTTTCTCAATCTCTTTTCTAAGACCAACAATTTCTCCTTCTAGTTTTTCAAGATGTTTTTCCTTTTCATCAATTTGAAATTGTAGAGTATCAATGATCACATTCTTTTCTTCTATACATCTCTTGAGTCTAGTGATTTCATCATAAAGGTTATCCACATATATAGCATCCATATAATCATCATCTTCAAATGCCATTAATAACTTATATTCATTACCTCGTTCATCTTCATCACTGTTTGATAGACCATCACTATCTTCATGGGTGTAGTAGCTTTTCTTATTTGTACTTTGTTTCTTGTTCCATCTAGCAGGTTCCTTTCCTTTATCCTTATAAGGACATTTTGCAGCATAATGACCTACTCTTCCACAAGCAAAGCATTTGAAAGGTAGCTTACCTCTGAACCTTCCAGAACCCCTTTGAAGATTTCTGACAAAATTTGATTCTTCTTCCTCTTCTTCTGGAACATGGCTTGCTTCATAGTAATCTTCTTTGCCTGATGCCTTGAAAGCAGCTTCCCTTCTGTCTGATGGACCTCCCTTTCTCATTTCATAAGCAGTTAGAATTCCATGTAGCTGAGACATAGTGAGAATTCGGAGATTTTCCTTTTCTTCTATTGCAGATACTTTAGATTCAAACTTGGGGGATAATGATCTTAGAATCTTTTCAACTACTATAGCCTCTTTTATTTCTTCACCCAAATTTTTCATACAATTAACAATCTCATCTACCCGAAGAAAATAATTAGCCACACTTTCATCATTATACATCTTGAGAGTCTCATACTGAATCCTGAGAGTTTGAAGTTTAGCTCGCTTTACCTGTTCATCTCCTTCATAGCTCGTGACCATTTTGTCCCATATCTCTTTTGCTGATTTGAAGTGCATTACCTTCATGAATTCCGTTTGGGATATACTTCCTAATAGAGTACTGACTGCTTTTGCATTTGTTTCATACATCTTTTTCTCAGCTGGATCTGTAGGAGTAGCTGAAGGAAAAGCATAGCCTGTTTCTACAATGTCCCAAACTTCTGTACCAAGAGATTGAAGATATGCAATAACTCTTACCTTCCAATAATTGAAGTTTGTCCCATCAAAAACCGGTGGCCTGATTGATGCTTCTCTCTCGTAGTTGCTCATGATGAACGATCTACCTTCAAGTGATCAAGCTTCTCTGAAGGACCTGCTCTGATACCAATTGTTGGAAATAATACTGAGAGGGGGGGTGAATCAGTATTATCTAGCAATTTAATAAATCTTCCTTATTTGATCTTTGAATTATTTTTGCATGTCAGTACCATAAAATAATGAGCATGAACAAAGAAAAACAGATAGTCACACCAAAGAACACAAGATGTAAGGTGGAAACCCAATGTGGGTGAAAACCACCTGCTGCAATATGTCTCTATCTTCTTTCAAATTAGAAACTTCTTTTACAATGATTTTGTACTGGTGCAGACCTTTACCAGTACGTAGGCTGCAACCTGCAGAGAGCTACAACTCTCTCTCTCTCTCGTTTTCCAGTCTACTCCTGGAAGGGAGCTACAACCCCCTACTTCTTTTCATAAAGCATCAGATGATCAACAAGTACATAACAGTTACAGTCCACTACAAATATCAGATCAGCAATAACAGAAGTAACCCAGAACACCTTATCAACAGAGAAATTCAATCAACAGAACATCTTAAGACAGAGACGCAGTTTTTCCTTCTGTGGCCTGCGACCAGACGCAGTTAACCTTCTGCTCCTCTGCGTCCACACGCAGCTATCCTTCTACTGCGCTGCGTGCCCACGCACTGTTCCTTTAACTGCTCTGCGTTCTGTTGCTTCAGGGACGCATCCAGAAACACTATCGCGCCGCGTCTTCTTGCTACAGGGACGCACCCAAAAACACCATCGCGCCGCGTCCTTTTTCTTCAGAGACGCACCTGAAACTTGATCGCTCTGCGTCCCCACGCAGATCTCCAGTCACTGAGATGCGTCCCAGACGCACCTGAACTTCGTCTGCCCTGCGTCCCCACGCAGATCTCCAGATTCTGCACTGCGTCCCGGCGCGCTTTCCTTTCACTATGCCTGCGTCCCTTCGGGTATGAATGATTTCAAGACTTTAAGTGTAACCCAAACAGTCAGATCTACAGATCTGATCTTGCGCCAAAGAGATCTTTGTCCTTTAGTAGATTCGCCTTTTAGATCTAGACCAGATCTCACCCAATAAGATATTCAACCCAAGACATGCACAAACCAAATGATCTCCTTTGCTTTATATAGGCAAGCTCCTCCTCAAAACATGGAACAATACCACGAGCCGACACCATAATAACACAATACCGTCGGCTAGATACCAAGAGTAAAACACAAGAAACCCCCACGTGGGCTTTTCTCTGCCTCGAAAAGTGTGCACTGGGTGGACGCACCTGCTGAATGGCTGGCCTGCGACTCTGGACGCGGTCCCTGCATGGTGTACCTGCGGGTACGCACCTTCTGAACTGATATCCTGCGTCTTTCTTAATTTTTCATAAATTAAGAGCCTTGTCATGGGAGTTGCCATCAAGTACAACATCTGTAACATATAGCCATACCAGAAAACATAATGCCAACATAGATTTCATTTGCATACTTTGGGTGTTTGCCATTTTCCACCGATTTCACATTTTAGCCCTAGGCCATCTAGTGGCTTTGTGCATCGAGCCTTCCTTAGGAGTTTTGGTCTTCTGTTGGTCCAGTCAACTTTTTGGTTACTCTCTTGCACTTGTTCAGTGATTGTTAAACTTTTTATTGCGTTATTCGAGCGATTCTCTTCTTTTCGCTTGGATTTCACTTGGCTTCGTTTTGGGCTTAGATTACATGGCCCATTGAGGTCTTTGAGATCTTCTCTTGGTTCTGAAGGACTGCCTTGGTGTTTTGGGGACTTGATTGCATTCTCATTGAGTGAAATTCGTCTTTTTTGCTCGGTGTTACTATCTCTCAAAATTTGTTTAGTGCACTTTGCCATTGAAAAGAAAATGAACAATCTCTTTTGCATTGAATTAGTTAAATTGAAATTAGAAACTTTTCATTGATTAGTGATTCAAAACAAAAGAAAAGTTTCGTTTATTTGTCATTAGCTGCATTAGAGTGGTTCTTACTTGTTTGTGGTCATTTTGTTTGAAAAATCCTTAACTCTCTCGTAGTTAGTATTCATCGAACGAAATGATATTCTCTGGCATATAGTTTGCATTTAGGGAATTGTGAGAGATTACATACGTTAAGACCTGGAAATTGAAACTTAACTAATGATCAACCATAAAATGAACTGAATGAACTTAAAAACGCATTGGAACATAACGCTCACTGATTAGAGGTCTAGGCTAGAGACGTGTTCCGACGTCGTTAAACCTAGTCACTGTTGTTTCACACTACGGTTGGGTGATTCCTCCTTTTGTGACTCGATAGTGGTCTAGCACGGACTTGAGCTCCCACGTACCGTCGCGTATATAGGGGAGACCCTACTAGGTTATCATCCTTTATCCATAGGAAGCCGTGTATGCCGCCTTACAAGTCGTAACGCACCGAACACAACATTCGGGAAGATTGACTGCCGTACGGGAAGTCCTTGGTTTTCATATGACTGCCAAGGTGTATATGCAGTTTTACGGATTTGTTTGGTAAACCCTTTTGCCTAGTTCTCCAAAGTAGTCACTTTTGATCCTTTTCAGACTCCTTAAACGAAAAGGCTCATCTGAGCATTTGTCACTTCGGGCTCACTAAACATTCGAAGGAGACTAGAGTCATCTTTTTGTCCTTTTCTCGACTCTTAAAACATGAAAAGGTCAAGTTGTGTCCTTGCGTCTTAAAATTTATTTGGCCACGATTAACATTACCTGGTTAGATCTTGTTTGTGTTAGCTTGAGTAGGCTTCTTTTCGTTCTCGATGGCAACTTTTCCGGGGTTCACCAACCCAGGGATCCCCTCTGACGGGAACCCTGGTCATTTCGCTCCTTTTGGAAATGTTGGTGCTCCTTATATGGCGACGTTGTCCCTCCCAGGGTTAACTGTTGGGTTGCCGGTTTGGTTGTTCTCAACCTCTTTGGTCCCTGCCGTCTCACCTACTGATCAATCAGTCCCTCCACCTGAACAACATCATGTTGATTCTAAGGTGGACCTCTCCCCTTCTACGCCTACTTCTACGTCCTCATCTTCTACTTCGCCTGGTGAAAGTCTCGATTCGAGTAACCCGGTGGCTAAGAAGAAGAAGAAGAAGACGAAGAAGAAGAAGGCTCCCAAGGGAGAGGCTAGAAGTACAGCTCTTACTCCAAGTACACCTGAAGTCGGGCCACCTTCTGCTCCTCCGCGGAAGGTCAAATTTCCTTGTAGATTATGCAAGGGGGACCATCTTATTCGTGATTGTCTTGGCATCCCCAGGGTCTTAGAAGTATGGTCTCGTGATCCGGCTCGCCCTAAATCGTCCACTGAGGCTCACGGCGATTTTCCCCTATCGACTCACAAAGGTAAGGAGAAAGGGAAGATTCGAATCCCCTGTAGACTTTGTGAAGGCAATCATCCCCTTCACCTTTGTCCACTCATGGATAAAGCCTCCATTGTCTTGGAAAGTCTTACAGCTCCTTCACCCCAACTTCCTGTTGGTTATCAACGTCTCTCTACAGCTGCAGATCGTCCCCCTGCTGACAAAGAGATTGCTTCAAATTCTTCTCTTGTCCAGGCCCCTCTTCCCGAACCCGGCTGTCCCCAGCCTGTTCCAGACCAACCATTGGTCGGAAAGAGTGTCGACTCGAGTCCGCCGCTCGCTCACTCTATTTCGGAAGAAAATCACGCCCATGTTCTTCTTGTCTCTTCATATTCTCTTGAGTCCCGAAATGACTCTCCTAACCCAGCTGCTCCTGAATATTCTCCTTCAGTTCCTTTAGCACATGGGGGAAATCATATGATTCCCCCACCAAGTAGTCTGGTCGCTTCCTTTGATTGGAATCGCCTGATCGTTGGTCGCCTTCCATCCCATATGCCTTTCCAGATCACAGTACATGCATGTGCTAAGGCATTACCTGGCACTGTTTTGGATGAAGGGGCGTCTGTCAGTCTTATGCCGTACACTACTTGGCAAGCTTTAGGTTCCCCGCAGCTTGGGCCAGTCACTCAGAATCTGTTGGCCTTCGACAGAGGAGCCTGTCCATCTCTAGGAGTTCTCCCGAAGTTCCCTATTACTTTGGGAGGCAAAACCGTCTATATAGATGTCTTGGTTACCCAAGGTGTTTTAGACTATAGTCTTTTCCTTTGTCGCGACCATGTTTATGCCATGGGGGCCCTCGTTTCTTCGCTTTTACGTGTGGTTTGCTTTCCGCACGATGGAAGAATTGTGACTATCGATCAAGTGTCATTCGTTAGTCCCCCGATGCCTTCTGCGCCATTGTTGTCCCCTCCTAGTTTTCATCCACCAGTTGCATCTACCCCACCACAGATCAACTACGTGGCCACCTATCCCATGCCCGTATCCAGCGATGATGCCGTCGTGCATGATGTCCTGGGGGCATTGGGTCCTGACTTCCACGACGTTTTCCTTCCACCGGGAGTGACACTCTTGGAAGCAATGACTTTCTATTCATTATGATGAAGTTCGGATGGAGCATAGTTCCTTTCCGGTGTCAAGCTCCTTAAAAAATGAAACTAGGTTTGGTGGAGCATAGTTCGTTTCCCTGTGTCAAGCTCCTTCAAAAATGAAACTAGGCTTGGATGGAGCATAGTTCGTTTCCCTGTGTCAAGCTCCTTAAAAAATGAAACTAGGTCTGTCCGAGGATAGTTTTGATCTTGTGGCGACCTCGTTAAAAAACAAAACAATGTGTCCCGAGGATGGTTTTGATCTTGTGGCGACCTCGTTAAAAAACGAAACAAGGTGGTCGAGCATAGTTCTTGATCTTGTGTGAAGCTCGTTAAAAAATGAAACAAGGGTTATGAAGATAGTTCTTTTACTGTGTCAACCTCATTAAAAAATGAAACAACTCCCTTTCCAAATCGAGTCTTTTGATTACGATCTCGTAAAATATAAGTCGAGTCTTTCATCGATCTCGAGAGTGAACCTTCTTTCCATCCACTGTGTTGAATGCAATGAAGCTTGGGGGGCATGTACCTCGATTTGCGTCATTATGCTGGGGGCATGCAAACCCATAACAAGCATAGTTTTTCGTTTCAAGCTTGTGTAAACATGAAACTGAATCCAAGTAGAGTTCTCCATGGTTCAGTAAAAATGAACCCATACCTACTTCACATCTCGTGATTGCCATTTATCCGCTAAATTATGCTAGATGAGCCTTGGTTGTTTTCATTCCATCACCACCATCACTTTGGCCAATCATATGCTTTCACTTGGTTGTTTTCCCTTTCCTGAGGAACCGCAGCGATGAGTGGTTTTATTAGCCAGCCTCTTGACCATTACATGTTTTGAGCAGTTCCACCATTGCCGAAACCAGTTGCTACCCTTTATACCACTCGTTCCTCCAGGACGAGTCACCTTTAAGCTCTTTTCTGACTCGTAAAATATGAAATGATTGCCGAGTATTTTTCCCTTTTTGACTCGTTAAAGAGAATAAAAATGGAGGTCTGCTTTCAGCTCTTTTCTGACCGTCTAAATATGAAAAGATTGCCGAGTTTTCCTCTCGACTCATTAAACATAAATGAGAGGAGGTCATCTTTAAACCCTTTTCCGACCGTGTAAAAACGAAAAGATCGTCGGACCCCTGTCGTTTCAGGTTCGTTAATGGTTACGAAACGACGTGATGTTGATTGCTTTTTTACTTTTTCAGGTCGATGTCACTATAAATGAAAAGTACTCCTCGATCGTAATGGTCAGGCGGTTCTTTCGAGCATTGTTTTATACTTTTTCGGGCTCGGGAGACACAACTTTACGAAAAAGGACCCCCCTGGAGTTTTCTTTTCTGCTGTCTTTTCAGACTCTCTAAACAGGAAAAGACGCCGAGTTCTTCCTTTGTCAGACTCGTTAAAACTTAATGACATCGGGTTTCGTCGCAATGATGCTCACAAGCATATGCTATCCCCGTCAAGCTTGTTAAAAATAACTGGGGTACTCGCCAGAAATGGTGGGGAAAATGGACCCATAATTATTGTCGTGTCGGCAGTATGTCGCTCTTGAACATGGCACTTGTCTGCATTCGTGTCTGGGTGGGGACATCTCATCTTGTTTTACACTAGCCTCCGTGGGTTTGGGTTATCCTATTTGACCTCTCATCTGCTCACTACCTTGTCACCATGACCTCTGCTCATTTGATGTCAAATACTGCCAAGTCCACTGTCGTGCCGCCGATATGTTCAAGAGAAGTTGACCTCTACAGCAGTACAGCCTCCTCTGATACCTCACATAATTTTGATTCACCACAAAATTCTTCCTTTGTCTCATGTCACTGATGTAGGAAACACTATGGCCCACCTTTGATCAATGTCACTTCCTGTCGACTTCAGCTCATTATCCAGGAAGTTGATCTAGAGACTCCCTTTCGGTGCGTTGGAGCCTGGATGCCTCAATGGCAGGTTCTTCTTGTTCGACGTGAGGTTTTCATCATTGGCCTCCGATCGAATGATTCTACGGGTGTTCGACGCCAGCTCATTGATTCACACGCCGTAGATTGTACCTGTAGTACCTTGAGGGCCATTGTCATTATTGGTGGTACCTCTCGCGTCTGTTAACAGTTTTCATTATTGACTGGTAATCAGACGATGTTCATGCATGTTCGACTCCAACTCATGAATTCACATGCTTGAACTTGTACTCTGTTCGGGTCGAGATGGAGCGCAAGACCCTGGATTTTGTCTGTTGGAATCCAGGTTGCGATTTGTGGATCATTATGTTCATTACATGACTCATTCACTGGATGGCTGCGACCATGCCTGAGTCTCTATATCGATCCTCACTGGATGGTTGCGCCCATACCTTGGATCTAGATTATTATGTACTCTGTTCTGGATGGCTGCGCCCATACCGCATATATCATGTACTTGAGATATCAGTTGTACTTCTTTACGCAGGTTCTCCGACGGCCGTGTTTTCAGTCACGCATGTTCTTGTAAAGCATTTCACCCCTCTCTCTCTCGGGCCTCATGCTTTAGGGGGCATATGTTACACAACAATTTGTCACCGTTTGTCACCGTCCCTATTACCCCCTCACCCGCATACTGGAGGACTCATTCCGGGACCTGTGAGAAGTGACATGACCTGAAACCACTTGAATCTTATTCCTCTAAGTATGAACTTCATTTTCCCTGAAGACATCTCCTGCAAAATACCCATGAAAACAGCTCTTTTTGCATTGGCGCGGTTCCACAGTGTACTGCTCGCGCCAATAGGGGAAATCCTCTAAAGAGGGCGCGCCATTGGCGCTCTGTCTCAGAGTCGCACTCACGCCAACCGAATTGGGTAAAGTTTTTAACAAACAAGCTTCCGAAGGTTCTCTTCAACCCATTCACCAACTGAATCTATGTTGAGCTAGGATGGTTTGGCTTCAAATCTCCATAGAAGGGAAAGTGGTTTGCCACCTTTCATGGAAGTTTCCAAGTGATAAAGCCAATCCCATGAATAATGTGGTTGATCCTATCTCTTTCTTCTCTATCTATAAAAGCTTGCCTCTATGCCTTGAGCAAGCTAGTCACAATAGTCAGAGTTACAGTAGTTCTAGTTCTAGTATAGTGATAGAGAGTTTGAAGCTACAAGAGCCTTCTTTGCACCCATAAGGCCAAATCTAAGTAAGGAGATTCTTGTCACCCAAAGAGAGAGAGGCTTGTTCCTATCCCAACAAGCTTTGCAAGACTTGTGTAGCTGACTACCCAGCCAAAGGAGGATTTGACGTCAGAACAATGGTTGTATTCTTCTTTGTTATTTATTAATAATAGATGACTATCATTATGCTTCCACTCTCATTGTCCTATGATTGATGTTGAGTTATATCTTTTCTGACTGATATATAATTGCATCTACTAGATTTTATGCTTGTATTCGTGTTGTTCTTTGCATGTGCAGGTGTCCAATCACGGAGATCGTGGGGATCGTGACCGGCCAAGGCAAAGGAACGAGGGCAACATCTCTTCTACGAACACTAGCGTTGGAATCCAAGTAGGTTCTCACCATCCACTTTTATTTGCAATTAGGAACTTGTGTGATAGCATTGTGTGATTGTTGCTAGACCCGGTCTGGGCTAGTAGGGATTGTCTCTATCCGCAGAGAGGATTTACCTCCACAACAGGAGGGTGTCTAAAAGATCTTCCCGAATTCCCCTGAGCAGGACCAACTTCAGAGACTCAGGGTCAAGTGTACACCCAACCCTTTTGTAACTGAGCTTGAACTTCTCTTCATAGTCTTCCAGGGACTCATCACTTCCTACGGTCATTCGGAAAATTTCTTCTTTACTATCTTTTGACCTACAATAGTCTCGATACATGTTGTTGAAGGCTTGCTGCATCTGAGCCCAAGTTGTGATGCTATTTCCAGCTGATCCCATGAACCAGTGCAGTGCTTCATCCTTGAGAGTAGAAGGGAACAGTTTCAACTTTTACTCATCTTCTACATAGTCATAGGTTCGACAGATAACAACAAACTCGAACAAAAAAGATGTTAGGATATTCTGTAGTCAAACCATGGAAATGAAGTAGGGCGGAAGGGCTTATATTCTTCATTTTGGTGTCCCCATTGGTATCCCGAATGGGAAAGGTACCCTCTATTCTTTCTCCATTCCCCCTAGCATTTTTGTTTTCAACCATTGGCTCCAAAGGAATGTTTTCTTCTTATTCTTCCCCTATAGGTTCTTCAAATATGTCTTGTTGTTCACCTAAGGGTTCTTCTTGATCGCAGCCGCCAAAGAAGAGAGAAAGTTGGCTGTGTGAAGCAGTGGGGGTGTTGGGAAATGTTTTTCCTGAATTATCTCTATTCCTACGAGGCATGAAAGGAAATATTTTTTTGTTGGTTTTTGATTCTTTTCCCCACACTGATAGTACCTACAGAAACTGAAATTGATTGAACAAAACAAATTGCAACTAACTGAAATGAACTTGCTGAAATGAAATTTGCAGTATTGAAGAGGAAAGCAAGGAAATGCAGAACTAAAGGAAAATGAATGACTATTCTATTTTTGCTTAAATGAAATTTGTAGAGTTGAAGAGGAAAGCAAGGAAATGTAGAACTTGAAAGAAGAGAAATGACTAGTCTACTTTTTCTGAAATAAACTATTAGCAAAATGTTGCAATAAAAAATCGAAGAAAGCAGTAATCACATAATACTCTGACGCTTCCCCGGAAACGGCACCAAAAAGTGGTGAGCACCAGTATTGCAGCAATAATGCTGCAACTCCTGGGCTGCCTACTTTACTCTTTGTTGGGTATATGACCAAAGTCCCACATTGACTAGAAGTGGGGAGGATCATGGGTATATAAGGATGGACAAATATCTCCATTGGTATGAGGCCTTTTTGGGTAAGTCCAAAAGCAAATCCATGAGGGCTTAGGTCCAAAGTGGACAATATCATACCATTGTGGAGATATGTGGTGTCCAGAGTCCTTACAAGTGGTATCAGAGCCAAGTTCCGAAGTTAGCCAAAGTGGATGAATCCTCGGAATGCCGAACAAAGGTGGTGGGCCCCAGTAATTATGACGATGGGATCCGTGTAAGGCGTGTGCTTCCAACGCATTGGAGCGGAGAATCCTGGTTGGTAGAGAGTGGACGGATGGATAATCATTTGAGGGGAGGCTCGATGGTCCTTTGTTCGAGGGGAGGATTGTTGGGTATATGACCAAAGTCCCACATTGACAAGAAGTGGGGAGGATCATGGGTATATAAGGATGGACAAATATCTCCATTGGTATGAGGCCTTTTGGGGTAAGTCCAAAAGAAAATCCATGAGGGCTTAGGTCCAAAGTGGACAATATCGTACCATTGTGGAGATATGTGGTGTCTAGAGTCCTTACACTCTTATCAACCTGGTAGTTCATAAGGAACTTGGAAGCATCGGTGCTGTATGCACAAGTACTAGCTCTCAATGCAACTTGTCACTTGGTCAGCCGACGCGAGATCACTAGGAGCTTAAGCCAACTTCTATGGATTCTAGAAGAATCTCTATATGTAATGACATGAAAGAAATATTACTCTACAGATGCTTTTCTAATTGCAGAAAGGAGAAAGACTGAAATGTAAAGCAAACCTAGTAAACCCTAATTAACCAGCTAATTCTACTTTTGCAGAAAGCACTATGAAAACCATGAAAGGAATGCCATTACATACTCAAGGAAGTAAACAACATCTAACTAAGCTATTTCTGGAAGTAAATAAGCAAAAAAATCTTTTTGGATTTTTGTGTATTTTGATGTGAATTTGACATGCATGTAATTTATTGTGTGTGAATGTGGCAGCGAATAGGTGGCGTTGGAGGGTGGTTTTGGGACTTGAGAGGATGTAGGATGGTGTGGATGGGTCCTAGGAGGTCTCAGGTGGCCTTCTGGAGGCTTTTCCCACACTCGGCCTTCAAAAGAAAGCCTACAGGAAAATCTACAGGAGGACACAAGAAATCTACAGGAGGAAAACAGGGCAACTACAGGAGGCCTACAGGAGGAGGCCGAGAGCAGTTTTCACTGTTTTGAGGGTGTGAGAGTGGGTGGAAAAGGTGGATGAAGGTTGGAATGAGGTGTTAGGGCACCTAGGGTCTACCAAGAATCACCAGGAGAGAGGAAGATGATTGGGTTTGCTCAAGGAGAGAGGAAGAAGTTCTATGGAAAATGCAGGAAACTAAGGCAGAATTGAGGTGAGGTTTGGGCGACCTATATGGCATGGACCAGATGGAGGATGTGATGGTTGATAATCTGGCCTACTGCTAGAAGAGATATGATGCAAAGGAACTGAAAGTCAACCAATAAAATCAAACAAGCAATGAAATGAGTGCATCTTAGAAAAATAGAGTTTTGCATCAAACTAGTCTAAACTATGATCCATGAAAGGGAATGCTGAGAAATGTTGCAAGAAAGGAAAGCATGGAAGAATACTATTGCAAATAAAGAAGTGAGGATGATGAAGAAGATCTGAAGCAAAGCAAAGCTGGACTATTGACCTACTAAAAAGGTGCAAACACTAGAAGTCGTATGAATGAGGAAAATCTGTATTTTTGGGGTAGCAAGAGGGTCTGTTGGCGAGGTAAATCCCCTCTGCAGACAGAGGCGATCCCCACTAGCCCAGAATGGGTCTAGCAACAATCAAACAATGCTAACACGCAGGTTCCTAATTACAAATTAAAGGTAAATGATGAGAGCCTACTTGGATTCCAACGCTAGTGTTGTAGAAGAGTCGACACTGCCGTTCCTTTGCTCCGGCCGGTCACGATCCTCACAATCTTCGTGAATGGACACCTGCACATGCAAAGAATGACACAAATACAAGCATAAAATCCAATAGATGCAATTATATACCGGTCAGAAAAGATATAACTCAAACATCATTACAATGAACAACAAGAGTGGAACCATAATGATAGTCATCTATTATTGATAAACAACAAAGAAGAATACAACCATAGTTCTAACGTCAAATCCTCCTTTGGCTGGGTGATCAGCTACATATGTCTTGCAAAGCTTTTCGGGATTGGGAACAAGCCTCTCTCTCTTTGATTATGAATGCAAAGAAGACTCTTACAGCAATCTCTTAGACTTCTGAAAGTATAATTCTCCCTATGCTCGAACTAGCTTGTCAAAGGCAACGGAACAAGCTTTTATAGATGGAGGAGAAGGAGATAAGATCAATCACACCATCTATGGGATTGGGTTTATCCTCAAAAATCTATTATGGATAGAGGAAAGGGAGATAATATTAATCACGACATCCATGGGATTGGCATTATCCTTAAAAAGCTTCATGAGTCGAAAGGAAAGAACCTTCGCGCGTGCGTTTGTTAAAAAGCTTTCCCAAACTCGTTTCGCGCGAGTATATCTCTGAGATAGAGCGCCAACTAGCGCGTCCTCTTTGGAGGATTTCCCATATTGGCGCGAGTAGTACACTGTGGATCCGCGCTAATGGAAAAAGGGAACTTTTTAAGGATATTCTGCAGGAGATGTCTTCAGGGCATATGAAGTTCATACTTAGAGGAATATAATGCAAGTGTTTTCAAGTTATGTCACTTCTCACAGGTCCCGGAATGAGTCCTCCAAAGTGCGGGAGAGGGGTGACAGGGACAGTGACAAATGGTGACAAATTACTGTGTAACAGATGCCCCCTAAAGCATGAGGCCCGAGAGAGAGAGGGGTGAAATGCTTTACAAGAACACATGCAACTGAAAATGTTGCCGCCGGAGAATCTGCATAGAGAGGTACAACTGATATCTCAAGTACATGATATATGTGGTATGGGCGCAGCCATCCATAACAGAGTACATAATAATCTAGATCCAAGGTATGGGCGCAGCCATCCGGTGAGGATCGATGAATAGACTCAGGCATGGTCACAGCCATCCAGTAAATGAGTCATGTAATAATCACAATAATCCACAAAATCGCAGCCTGGATTCCAACAGACAAAATCCAGGGTCTTGCGCTCCATCTCGACCCAAACAAAAGTACAAGTTCAAGCATGCGAATACATGAGTTGAAGTCGAACATGCATGAACATCGTCTGATTACCAGTCAATAATGAAAAATGTTAACAAATGCGAGAGGTACCACCAATAATGATAATGGCCCTCAAGGTACTATAGGTACAATCTACGGCATGCGAATCAGTGAGCTAGCGTTGAACACCCATAGAATCATTCGATCGGAGGCCAATGATGAAAACCTCACGTCGAACACGAAGAACCTGCCATTGAGGCATGCAGGCTCCAAGGCACCGGAAGGGAGTCTCTAGATCAGCTTCCTGGATAATGAGCTGAAGTCGACAGGAAGTGACCTTGATCGAAGGTGGGCCATAGTGTTTCCCACATCATCGACACGAGACAGAGGAAGAATGTTGTGGTGAATCAGAATTATGTGAGCTATCAGAGGGAGGTTGTTATTCTGCAGAGGTCAACTTCTCTTGAACATATTGGCGGCACGACAGTGGACTTGGAAGTATTTGACAGCAATGGATCAAAGGTCATGGTGACGAGGCAATGAGCAGATGAGAGGTAAAACAGGATCACCCAAACCCCCTGAGGCAAGTGAAAAACGAGATGAGATGTCCCCACCCAGACACGAATGCAAATAAAGTGCCATGTTCAAGAGCGACATACTACCGACATGACAATAATTATGGTTCCATTTTCCCCCACCATTTCTGGCGAGTACCCCAGTTATTTTTATTAACAAGCTTGACGGGGATAGCATATGCTTGTGAGGCGTCATTTCGACGGAATCCAATGTCATCAGGTTTTAACGAGTCTGACAGAGGAAGAACTCGGTGTCTTTTCATGTTTAGAGAGTTTGAAAAGACAGCAGAAAAGAAAACTCCAAGGGTGTCCTTTTTCGTAAAGTTGTGTCTCTCGAGCCCGAAAAAGTATAAAACAATGCTCGAAAGAACCGCCTGACCATTACGATCGAGGAGTACTTTTCATGAGTAGTGATTTCAACCTGAAAAAAGTTAAAAAGCGATCGAAACCACGTCGCTTCGTGACCGTTAACGAACCTGAAATGACAAGGGTCCGACGATCTTTTTGTTTTTACACGGTCGGAAAAGAGTTTAAAGACGACCGCCTCTTATTTACGTTTAACGAGTCAAGAGGGATAACTCGGCGATCTTTTCATGTTTTAGAGAGTCAGAAAAGAGCTGAAAGATGACTCCACAGTGACTTTTTCGTGTATTTACCGAGTCCGAAAAAGTATAAAATACAACTCATTTCACCATCGAAGTTACGTAAAAGACCTGTCGCTGCACAAAAAGCAAGTGTAAAATCCATTTTTGACCAAAGATATATTAAAATATTCAAAAAGTAACTTTTCAAACCTGAGTATAAGTCAAAAAGTTATAAATATGGTGAAAATGGTAAAAACAAGAAATTACTTTTCACTTTTACCTCTTGAGAGTGACATTGGGGCTTTTGGTGTGCGATCTTTAGGTGATGATTGCCACAAATCCAGGTGACCAATCGGAGCGCCGTCAGTGACAGGTAAGAGGCCTCTTCTCGTACTTCATTTCCATACATTTTTTATGCCATTTGCTTCCTGATTGAGCCTTAACAAGAGGGTATTGCAAAATTTAGGGCTTCGCCCATTGGCGCAGGTATCCGGCACGGACCCGCGCTAATGGGGCGATTTTTCCAAAAGGGTTGTGCCCATTGGCATGACTGTTTTAGAAACAGTTGCGCCAACCGCGCAACTCAATTTTCCGCTTAAAATTTCCCAATGCATTTTGAATCTAACTGGATTGAAAGCTTACCAATGATCTTAATTGTGATTTATGTGTTCTTGTGGGTGCAGGAAAGTAGGAAAAATGGTAGTAGAATGGAAGGAATGAGAACATGATATCGTGGATGCTTTGGCCCTTGAGGATGAAGGGTGCATGAATGCCCTAAGGGACTGCGGGCTTAAGAAATTCTTTCTTACACCTTACTTGCACGCTCAGCCCGAGCTACTGCAATTCATAGTTGATCTGTGGGATGTTAATGACCAAGTGTTCTGTTTACGGGACCAAGTGCTGGAGCTTGATGTGTCTGATGTCTACTTCATCACGGGGTTGTCACGGAGAGGGGTGAGGCCCATTTTGACCGGGAGTAGACCTTCCGGGGAGAAGATGACCGAAGTGAAAGACCGAGTGTGCCCAGGGGCACAATTTGGAAGGAACAGTGCAAAGGTGGATATTCCCACCGTTCCGGACTTGACTCTCAGGGTGATACTGTTCACCATTACTCGAGCTACAGGGGTGCAGGCGCCCCATGAGGCGAGCAAAAACCATCTTCTGTTAGCCACAGAATGCCTAAATCCTACCATCTTTGACTGGGCCACAGTAGTGACCGTTAACATCAAGAGGCAGCTTACAAAGTGTAAGCAAGGAGGAGTAAAGCAGTTTGGGTACGACTCAATCATGGTATCATTTTTCTTGGAACGATTACCAATTTTTTAGGGATAGGGAGCTATAGTGGCTGATCCTTTGCCACGAGAGCCTAGGATGGCTCGCTGGGCAGCACTGATGCCCAGGGGAGGAGGGGGCCAACAGATGTCCTGGAGGCCCGAGTTCTTTATATGGCTCCGCCGTCAGCTGATTGTGGTGGAGGATTGGCCATATGCAGGGACTAACTTCACCGGAGGCCCAGATCTCCCACTGCCCAAGGAAGAGGAGTGGGACGAGGAGCTGGGTAAGATCTCTTTTTGTTTTTGATGTTTTATATGTATTTTTTGTTAATACATGTTTTTCCTAACAACAATTGTATATATATTTATATGTTTGCCTAGAGCGACCAGTTGGCATGTCTTCCATCGCTCAGAGGAACCAGCCCGCTGGCGACCCTCAGGAAGAGGGTGCCGAGGGGGAGGAACTGATTCAGAATCTTGAGGGACTCGCCCGAGGGATTCCTGATTACGTTAGACTGGCAGATATGCCACTAGCATACCAGAGGCACACATTGGGGGTGCCTAACCGTGTCCATCGTCTGTTGAGACGCTTGGTGTGTGTGTTGTTGTGCTATCATGAGCACCACCGGGACTAGACTCCTAGGTTTCTTTTTCATGCATATTTTTTGAGAGACATGTCGTCTCCGGATGTATTTGAGATGAACATGTATTATTTTTTTGAACTATATGATGCACGTGGTGCAAACATTACGACACACATATATATATACATATGACTATTTCTATGGTTTTATTATTGTGCTTTATATGCTTTCTTGTATGATGTTTTATCTATTACGCAAATGTCTATCTAATACATGGTTAGCCAATGTATCAGTTAATGTGTTCAATTGTCTTGGAATATGCTGATATGTAATGAAATAAAAGTTCCTTTCTAACAATCTCACACGTAAATACAACCTTAGAATGCGATGGTCTCTGACAGAATATTGCCCGTTGAGCTGGTGGACGACAAGTTGAGAGTCTAGGTTCACTACCAATGCACGAATGCCGAGATTAATTGCTTCAGCAAGTAGTTCAATTACAGCACAATATTCGGCGACATTGTTAGTGGTATAGCCCAAACACACACCTTGAAGATCTATCAACTCGCCATGAGGATCATAGATCACCCACGCCGCAGAGGACAAGTTGCGAGTACTGCGGCACGCACCATCAGCAAAACCAACATAAGGTGTATCAAACATCTGCACAAGAAGCGAAAGACACAATAAGCGGCAGTCACGCCTTCAAAACAAAAACACACACACACAACACACCTGCTAAAGTACATGTATGTACAAAACAAAGTGTATAAGCATCACGCATAGTACTTTTTCAAGTACAGCCCATTTCGGGGCTTCTCGAGGGGGTTCCCTTCATAGTCAATTAGCTCGTAGGCCCCTTTTTGCAAAACTTTCTTGACAATATAAGGACCTAGCCACATAGGCTTGAGTTTTCCTGCCCCCAGCTTATCGTTTTCCTGATCGTATAGCAGGACTAAATCTCCCTCAACGAAAGAACGTGGATGGACAGTGTGATCGAAGTGAGTTTTCACTCTCTTCTTTTGTGCTTCGATAGCTAGAGAGGCTAGGCGACGGGTCTCGTCCAGCCGTTCCAGGTAAAGAAGACGTTCTTCTACCGGAGTAGTGTTGGGAAGTAGTTCGATGGCCAATTTCAATGAAGGGATTTCGCACTCGATTGGAAGGGTAGCCTCCAGTCCATAAACTAGTTGAAATGGAGTGAAACCGGTGGCATCCTTCACGGAGGTTCGGTAGGCCCACAAGGCAGGGAACAACATCAAGTGCCAGTTAGACTTATGCATGCCAACGGTACGTTGAAGCATTGTAACCAAAATCTTGTTGATAGCTTCAACTTGGCCATTGGCCTGAGGATAGTATGGAGTCGAACTATCATGTTGTAAGCCCAGCTGGGTTGTTAGTTCTATCATCATATGATTACGGAAATGCTTCCCGTGATCAGTGACGATGGCTTGAGGGACGCTGAATCATGAGATAACATGGTTGAACAAGAATTGCACCACTGTGTGACCGTCTTCAGTTAATGTGGGCATCGCCTCGGCCCATTTAGTGAAGTAATCGACGGCAACGATAATATACCCATGCCCCCTAACCGAGCGAGGGTTACAGGTCGTATAATCAATGCCCCATTTTCCAAAAGGGCTGACGGTGACAACAGGGTGCAATGGAGCGGGAGGCGCACGCATCTTCCGCTGGTATATCTGGCACTCATGACAAGAGCGGACGGCAAGAATGCAATCCTTAAAGATAGAGGGCCAAAAGTAGCCAGCACGGAGGATTTTTTGGGCAGTGGCATATCCGGACATGTGACCACCACAGGTGCCAGAGTGGCAGTCATTCATAACACACTCAGCTTCCTCGAGAGTTAGACATCGGCGGAGAACAGAGTCGGCGCCGAGGCGATATAGTGTATCCCCAACGATACAGTACGGTTGAGACTGATGACGTATCCATCGCCGAGCGTCTTTGGACATGGCGGGGCGAAAGGACGACGTTTGCAGATATACGATGATATCCCCCTACCAGGGATTGAGGGTGCTAATGAGAAACAAGGTCTCATCAGGAATATGATCCTCTAAGGGAGAGGGCGTGGAAGAAGATGGCAAAGAGCAAAGTAACTCAGCGAATACAAGGGATTTCTTGGACTTGGCAGTGGTAAATTCCAAGTCGAACTCTTGGAGGATAACAATCCACTTTGAGTACTTGCCCCCCAGCAACTGGTGTGACAAAATGTACGTCATGGGGTTGCAATCAGAAACCACGGTGGTAGTGCACAGCAAAATGTAGTGACGGAAGCGTTGGATGGCACAAACGACGGCTAGAGCCAACTTCTCGACATAAGCATATCGAGTTTCCGTGTCTAAAAGGTTGCAGCTGAGATAATATATAACATGCTCAGTGTCATCATCGTCACTTTGAACAAGAACCATGCCGATAGTGGTGTCGGCGGCGGCCAAATACAGAGTATAGTCGCGATGATAGTTCGGAGGACGCAACAATGGAGCGGAAACAAGGAGACCCTTGAGACGCTCAAAAGATTCTTGAGCGATAGTATCCCAACGAAAAGGGACGTCTCGCTTTAGCAACCATGTGAAACCTTTAGCCACCTCGACATAGTTTGGAACGAATCGTCTCAGAAAGTTTGCTTTACCCTGCAAGCTTTGCAATTGCTGTAAAGAAGCAGGGGGAGGGAGATTCAAAATAGCCTCGACTTTAAGGGGATCCAAAACTTGATCATACGTCGACGCTGTATCCATTCATGGATATGATCAGAGATATGCGTAGCCGTTGTGTGTCTCAAGGATGTCAGGAGGTGTGTACCCATTTCATATCGAATGGGCAACTGAAAATGAGTTAGAAATTCCATAGCCAACGAGTTAAAATCCTGAAAGGATCTGCGAGTGAGCTCAATATACCACTTAGCTGCAGAGCTAGTGAGAGTCCTTTAAAAAAGGCGAAGCCGAATCGAATCATCAAGCCACAAATTCGATGAACACCACAAGTGATAGGTCATGACGTGAGCTTGAGGATCTTCATTAGCTTTACCATCAAATTTGGGACAATCACCGGGAATTTTCGTCAGAACCGAAGGCAAATACGGATTATGGAGAATGGGATCATTGGTTAGTTTGGACACATCCGGTAATTCTAAGGTTGCTAAGAAGGGTAACTGAGGGTTGAAGGATATTTGGGGCTGCGGGTAGGATGGAGCACCAGGGTTCCAACCAACTGGTGGTTGCCCCCATGGGCTTTGTCCGGACGGACTGGGCCCCATAGGGTTTTGTCCGTAGGGATTTTGGTTCTGCCCCCCAGCATTCCATTGATTACCAAACTGTCCTGCAGGAGCACCATATGGTTGTGGGTAATTCTGATAAGGATTTGCCTGCAGTTGTTGATAATTTTGATATGGGGCAAACGAAGGTTGCCCTTGGGGTTGCTGGTAACCATAAGGCGGCTGGACTCCAAACTGAGTTTGAGAAACAGGCTGAGTTTGATAGACTGGTTGGGATTGAATTCCAACTTGTATTTGAAGACCGGATGGGGCCTGGGGTCTAGCCTGGGGCCTAAAACCGGGTTGATCTTGTGAGACAACAACCATTTGAGTGCCCGGTTGAGCAGCGCCGGAAGGATGTCCTATAGGTTGGGCCATATGGCCGGAAGGATGTCCTGTAGGCTGGGCCATCTGGCCGGAAGGTTGACCTAGTTGATATTGAGGTTGGCCCACCTGCCCAGAAGGTTGAACTTGCTGGGGGTGGAGTTGTCATTGCACAACTGAGGGTTGTCCTGACGGGCCGGATGGCCGAGTGGGCTGGGAAGTTGGTTGGCCTGATTGGATTTGAGGCTGGCAAACTTGCCCAGGTGCTTGGCTATACTGGATGGTCGGTTGACCATAAGGTTGACCAGCTTGTCCAGATGTTGAACCATACTAGACATTAGGTTGGTTTGGGTGAACATACGATTGACCAATTTGTCCAATAGGGTAACCTTGCTGGATACCAGGCTGGGCTTGTTGAACAGAAGATTGACCTGGGTTAACAGAAGGTTGAGCATAAGAGGTGAAAGACGGACCACCAGAGGCCAAAGGTTGTCCCTGGAAGGGTTGTCCTTATTGGCTCCCAGGTTGCCCTGTGTAAGATTGTTGGTCTTGATCAGGTGGCCCTTAGGGTTGCACAGGCGATACCTGGCCACCATGATAATAGGTGGCGCCCCAATCAATTGACAACGGGACTGAAATCTCAACAGTCGGTTGAGATGACAAAGGCCTACCAAGATGTCGTAAATACTGGTCGTATGGCCCCTCTGCTGGAATAGAACCAGAAGAAAGTGGGACATTTGACGTAGAATCAACGACTCCGAATATACAGGCCGATGGGCCACTGAAAACAGGGGCCGAAGAAGCTACACATACCATCGGAATGGTTGGGATTGAGGTAACAGACGTACTGCGACCTTGTGGAGTAAAAGGCTCCGTGGTGGGAGTAAAGAGTTGTGACCAAATAGAACTCGTGGAGGGAGTCCTAGAAAACATAACATCCTTTAATTCTTTATAGCTTGTAGGTAGTCTCCCAGTAGTAGGGGTGCTACTAATAGGTATAGATTCCATTGCGGTGGGAATTTCACCATTCGTCGCAATGGATTCTTCAGTCAGAATAGGGGATACTTCCTCCATATCGAAAGAAAATAGTGGGGCCAAAACACGAGGGGAAGTGTATTCCCAAAAAGGGATACCATCTTCAGAAGGTTCCCAAATGGGGTTCCAATGAAATTCGTAAGTCTCGTCGCCTGGAGCACGAGAGTTAATCGGTTGGATACTCGGAATAACAGGAAGAGTATCACTCGCAACTGGTATCTCGGGAGCAGCAAAGGATGGAGACCCTTGGTCACTTGGAATAGGGGATGAAATTGGTAATTCCGCCAGGATGAAAACTTCACAAAATCCTAGGGAAGCTAACGAGAAAGGACCCTACTCAAACTAACGCAAACAAGATCTAACCGGGTAAATGTGAATCACGGTCGAATAAATTTTAAGACAAAGGAACTGAACTTGACCTTTTCATGTTTTAAGAGTCGAGAAAAGGATGAAAATGTGACTCTAGTCACCTTCGAATGTTTAGTGAGCCCGAAGTGACAAATGCTCAGGTGAGCCTTTTCTTTTAGGGAGTCCTAAAAGGATCAAAAGTGACTACTCTGGAGAAACTAGGCAAAGGGTTTACCAAACAAATCCGTAAAACTGCATATACACCTTGGCAATCATATGAAAACCAAGGACTTTCCATACGGCATCAATCTTCCCAAATGCTGTGTTCAGTGTGTTACGGCTTGTAAGGCGGCAGACACGGCTTCCTGTGGATAAAGGATGGTAACCTAGTGGGGTATCCCCATATACTCGACAGTACGTGGGACCACAAATCCATGCTAGAACACTATTGGGTCACAAAAGGAGGAATCACCCAACCTTAATGTGAAACAACAGTGACTAGGTTTAACGACATCGGAACACGTCTCTAGCCTAGACCTCTAGATGTATGCGTTTAGTTCTAATGCGTTTTTAGATTCATTCAGTTCATTTTACGGTTGATCTCTGATTAGGTTTCAGTTTCCAGGTCCTATCGTATGTAATCTCTCACAATTTCCTAAATGCAAGATATATGCCAAAATATATCATTTCATTCGATGAATGCTGGCTACGAGAGAGTTGAGATCTTTTAATCAAACAAAATGATCATAAAACAATCAACAATGACTCTAATGCAGCTAATGGCAATAAACGAAACTTTTCTTTAAAGTCACTAATCACTAATAACAATGAAAAGCTCTAATTTTCATTAACTATTGCAACGCAAAAGAGATTGTTCATTTTCTTTTCGATGGCAAAATGCACTAAACAAATTTTGAGAGATAATAAAAAAGAGTAAAAGAAACAACTTTCACTCAATGAAAACACAATCAAGTCCCTGAAACACCAAGACAATCTTACAAACCAAGAAAAATCACAAAGACCTCAATGATATATGCAATCTAAGCCCAAACGAAGCCAAGTGAAATCCAAATGAAAAAGAGGTAAATTGCTCGAAGAACACAATAAAATTTTTTGACAACCACTAGACAAGTGCAAAAAGTAGCCAAGAAGTCGACTAGACAATCAAAGAACCAAAAAACTCCTAAGGAAGGCTCGATGCACAAAGCCACTAGATGCCCTAGGGCTGGAATGTGAAATCGATGGAAAGAGGCAAACACCCAAAGGATGAAGGTCAAAACCAGTCAAACAAAGCTCTGACACACTCCAGTAGTTGAAAAAGATGTGACAAGACAGAAATCCAAGCTCAGAAGGCTTCCAAACAAGCAAACTGGAAAAGTTCATAGGCCTGGCGCGACTGTCAGGCTGTAACTCGCGCTTTTAAGGGATTGGCGCGAGTTGTTTTTGTGCAACATGCGCCCACTGGCGCGACTGTCAGGCAAAAAATCGCGCTAATCAAGTTTGCTAGCTTAAAAATAAAAACAAGCAGTCCAAGGCTCGATCAACAGTATCCAGACAGACCAGGCAGCAAGAGACGACTAAAAATTCAACCCAGAAAGCTTATCTAAGCAAGAAAAACAAGAGAAAACCAAAGGGCAAGACAAACTCCAAGTTGTTTGGTTCGTAAACCAAACCGGAGATTGACTGAAGTGGCGTTGATCTACTTCGCTAATGCAGAGCAATACCGTTTCGAAGGCTATCTGGCCTTACTTCAGGCTCCGTCCAAAGTTTACAAATCAAACAACAAATAGTGTCCTCAGCAGAGTCGCCAAATTGTTGGCCAGGTAAATCCCCTCTGCGGACAGAGGCGATCCCCACTAGCCTAGAATGGGTCTAGCAACAATCAAACAATGCTAACACGCAGGTTCCTAATTACAAATTAAAGGTAAATGATGAGAGCCTACTTGGATTCCAACGTTAGTGTTGTAGAAGAGTCGACACTCCCATTCCTTTGCTCCGGCTGGTCACGATCCTCACGATCTTCGTGAATGGACACCTGCACATGTAAAGAACGACACAAATACAAGCATAAAATCCAATAGATGCAATTATATACCGGTCAGAAAAGATATAACTCAAACATCATTACAATGAACAACAAGAGTGGAACCATAGTGATAGTCATCTATTATTGATAAACAACAAAGAAGAATACAATCATAGTTCTGACGTCAAATCCTCCGTTGGCTGGGTGATCAGCTACATATGTCTTGCAAAGCTTGTCGGGATTGGGAACAAGCCTCTCTCTCTTTGATTATGAATGCAAAGAAGACTCTTACAGCAATCTCTTAGACTTCTGAAAGTATAATTATCCCTATGCTCAAACTAGCTTATCAAAGGCAACGGAACAAGCTTTTATAGATGGAGGAGAAGGAGATAAGATCAATCACACCATCTATGGGATTGGGTTTATCCTCAAAAATCTATTATGGATAGAGGAAAGGGAGATAAGATTAATCACGACATCCATGGGATTGGCATTATCCTTAAAAAGCTTCATGAGTCGAAAGGAAAGAACCTTCGCGCGTGCGTTTGTTAAAAAGCTTTCCCAAACTCGGTTGGCGCGATTATATCTCTGAGACAGAGCGCCAACTGGCGCGTCCTCTTTGGAGGATTTCCCATATTGGTGCGAGTAGTACACTGTGGATCCGCGCTAATGGAAAAAGGGAACTTTTTAAGGATATTCTGCAGGAGATGTCTTCATGGCATATGAAGTCCATACTTAGAGGAATATAATGCAAGTGCTTTCAAGTTATGTCACTTCTCATAGGTCCCGGAATGAGTCCTCCAAAGTGCGGGAGAGGGGTGACAGGGACGGTGACAAATGGTGACAAATTACTATGTAACAGGGTCTTTGCCTCAAATCATGGTCCCAAAGGGAGGAAGAGAGGCCAAGGTACTATTGCTATCCTTTTGAATCTTCTCTTTATCATTGCTTAACCTGCTATAGAAAGCACAAATGGAAGCAAACTACGAAATCATCATAAGCAACCTATTCTTAACCATTAAAAGAAATACATCTAACAACAACCGAATCTACAAACTGAAATAAAACATACAAATACAAGTAAAGAGGAGCATGGCTACTTGGATTGGGCCCTAACCTAAGAGCTTTAGCCCTCTGAGGTAACTCAGTGCTAGCTCAAAAAGGATTCCATCTTTATTATCAAAACAATAGCAAGATTACATGAAACTATCACAAAAATAATAAGCTCGAAGTTGGAGCAGAGTTTACATAAGCAAAAATCCAACAAAAATCCAACTCTAGTGAGGCCCTAGGCCTCTCTACTTATACAAATGAAGATACCAACAACTTCCCTAAAATTAGGGAGGCTTGGATCCCAAAACTTGAGATAATCATCAGTCATCCTCCACTTGCTCGGCTACCTTCTAGTGCATGATTTGGCTTCTTGTACTCCGAGCTGAATGAAGGCGAATTCGAAGTGAGAGGTAATAAATGAGGGGGATTCCCTCCAATAAGTCCTCTCCTTTGTCCACTTCGAGTTATTGTTGTCATTTGTCCACTGGATCCTTTACTTTGACCTTGAAATTCATCAATAATCTGCATTAAACACATGTTAGACCACATGGCATCACAACTAACTCAACTCACTCCATAAGCATAAATATAATCAGAAAATCATACAATAAGCTTAGAGAGTGGTTGATTTGACTAGGTTAGGAGGTAAAATGAGCCCATATAATTACCCATTTATGAGGCTCATCAACTGCTCCAAGGGAAATTCGAGAACAGGGCACCAATTTATCATCCTGGTCAGAAGTCACAAGCGGGATTACAATGCAACGGAGGCGACGTATTGCGGCAGCAAGCGATGAATCTAGGACTGTTCGCATCACTGTAGTGAAGATGACACGAGGACAGTAGGTAAGAGGTTTAAATCATATATACTTTTGTAGGAATTCAAATTTTGGAGGAACCCGTGGGTCGTTCACCGAAAGGATGCGCGAGCTCCACGTAGCATCGTCGATGGCTGCTGAACTTACGCCTTTTTCTTCTCTCTCTCTCATTTTGTTCTTCCTTTCATTTTCTCCCTTCGTTCTTCCCCTGGTTCACTGGCTCCCCGCGGGGCAGGAGGCGCCGCCAAGTCGAGGAAGAGGGTGAGCTCCTGCGCTGAGCCTCTTCGGATCGAGGGCCATGGATGGGCCCCATGCCCTACGCGTGGCTCGGCGGTCTCAATTGAACAGGGGGAGGGGGCGAGATCTTTGCGAGTGTGATCATACCAGCGTTAATGCACCGGATCCCATCAAAACTCCACAGTTAAGCGCACTTAGGGTAGAGTAGTACTAGGATGGGTTACCTCCCAGGAAATCCTAGTGTTGCACCCTCCCCCCTTTTTTATGTGGCTTGGCGGAGCCAATGGAAGCGATCCCGGCGGGTGCGATCGCATCGGCGTTAATGCGGAACTCTGCGATTACGTGTGCTCAATGGTAAATTGGATTATGTTTATCTTGTTTCGCGACGTGGGGCTACTTATATATGGATTTATAATGGAATCTCACGAACGAAGAGATTGCTCGAGCATTAAGGGGGGGCCTAACTGAGGGAAACGACGACTCACTCAAGACTGCTCCAAGGGAAATTCGAGAACAGGGCACAATTTATCATCTTGGTAAGAGGTTTAAATCATATATACTTTTGTAGGAATTTGAATTTTGGAGGAACACGTGGGTCATTCACAAAAAGGCTGAGCGAGCTCCATGCAGCATCGTCGGTGGCTGCAGAACTTACGCCTTTTTCTTCTCTCTCTCTCATTTTTTTCTTCCTTTCCTCTTCCCCCTTCGTTCTTCCCCTGGTTCGTTGGCTCCCCGCGGGGCAGGAGGCACTGCCAAGTCAGGGAATAGGGCGACCTCCTACGCCAAGCCGCTTCGGATCGAGGACCATGGATGGGCCCCATGCCTTGTGCATGGCTCGGCGGTCTCCCTTGAAGAGGGGGAGGGGGTGAGATCTTTGTGGGTGTGATCATACCAGCGTTAATGCACCGGATCCCATCAGAACTCCGCAGTTAAGCGCGCTTGGGCTAGAGTAGTACTGGGAAGGGTGACCTCTCGGGAAGTCCTAGTGTTGCACCCTCCCCCCTTTTTTGTGTGGCTCGGCGAAGCCAGTGGAAGCGATCCTAGTGGGTATGATCGTGCCAGAGTTAATGCAGAACTCCGCGGTTACGCGTGCTCGACGGTAAATTGGATTATGTTTGTGTGTTTATCTTGTTTCGCAGCGTGGGGCTACTTATATATCGATTTATAATGGAATCTCACGAACGAAGAGATCACTCGAGCATTAAGGGGGGGCCTAAATGAGGGAAATGGAAACTCGCTCAAGACTGCTCCAAAGGAAATTTGAGAACAGGGCACCGATTTATCATCCTGGTCGGAAGTCACAAGTGGGATTACAGCACAACTGAGGGGACGTATTGCGGCAACGGGCGATGAATCTAGGACCGTTCGCATCACTGTAGCAAATATGACACGAGGAGAGTAGGTAAGAGGTTTAAATCATATATACTTTTGTAGGAATTCGAATTTTGGAGGAAAAGCGCATATGGGATGGAAAATCAAGGTTTGATCCAAGATATTGGTTCGAGGTATATGGCCCGAGGTATTTGGTCCAAGGAATTGGTTCAAGGTATTGGTTCAAGGTATTTGGTCCAAGGTATTGGTCCTAAGTGGTTTTGGTCCAAGGTATTGAGAAAGGCCTAAAACTATATAAGGAGGAGAAGATCATTAGGCCATGTGTGCAAGTAATGAATATTTTATGAAGAGTGAGATCAAAAGAAAATATGCATGTTATGAGTTTATGGTGCTTTTCTTGATCTGAACTAAGGATGAACCTTAGCGGTTGATGGGGATGAGATCTAATGATGGATCAGGATCATGAGACCTAAAATGAATTATTATTATACGGTTTGGTCATGGATAGTCTAGATGTGAATGCTAACGCATGATTTACACTATAAATGTTCTGATCTGGGTATGTCCGAAGTCCGGAGGTGCAGTGAAGCTATGAAGTAAGTATTTGCATATATGTACATTGGTTCACTTTGGTGAAGGTGCGTATACACGCTGGTTCAACTCTTCCAAGTAGCGTATGCAAAAGAAAAGCTTGATGTTCAAGAATGACTGATCTATCAAATCAGTGTTGCTGTTTTATTGCTGTCTGTCAATGAAGTCTTCTTAGATCTGAATGTAAAACTGAATGAATAAGGAGTTTGATATTTGATAGATTGATTGTATAAGTTAGAAGAAGTGATCTCTGTTGTTTCCTGTGTAAATGATCCAAAATTGATTTTGGATAGGCTCCTAAGTCTAATTGTTCCTCACTGAGGAAAATAAAAGTCCAAAGAAGTTCCTGGAACTAGCCCCGTTGCAGAGATCGTCTCGTTTTGTATCTACTTCAACTCGAATGGGAAAAAATGGACTTAGGATGCAAAATTTATTGCAGAAAGAAGATGCCTTTGTTCCTTAGAAAAAGAGGCAAAATCCTTTTAAAAATGGCCTAAAAGACTTTATGAGGAAAATCGCATCAGAGGAGGTCCAAGGCAGACTTAAGCGGATAGGGGAAGCAGCCCTGATCACCAATCCTCGACATATCGGGTCGGAGGTAGACAGACAATATTGCATAAGGACTGGGCCGAGCGATATGCCGATCGCCGATATCGGCGAATCGCAATCGGCGACAGCATAAGGCAAAGGATGGACCCTGCGCTGAGCGATACTGTGACCGCCAATATCGGCGGATCACAATCGGCGTTGGCATAGGCCATACCATATGGAAAGACCTCGGGCTTATGCAATATGTGATTGCGACAAGTCACATCGCAATATCGCATCGGAGCTACACAACGGAGTGGGGCTACCTATATATGTGTGACGCAATAGTCGAACCCAACAAGGCTATAGGAGATATTTGATATATTTTGAGATCCGTCAAATGACATTTTTCTATCTATTTTCACATATTTCATTTAATAAACGAAAAGTGAAGGGAAGCGTTGATGTAATGAAACCGGACCCGAAAGGGTTTGTAAGTGCCAATGTATAGTATTTCAAGTCCGTCTAAAGCCATTTTGATAGATTTTTCAATGTTTTAATGTATTTTTAAATACAAAGGAAATCACGAAACAGGCAGGATTTCAAGCGGGCCATGGGCGGTAAATGGTTTTGGTCGGGCTCTGCCCGAGCCCATACATTGGCTGCCACGTGTCCAGGCCCTGGAGAGAGGAAACCACCCTTATCGGGCGATTAACCCCCATACGAAAGAGCCGCCCGAAATGAACCACCGCCGTTGGATCTAAATCTCCCAGATCAATGGTGGGGGTGCGATAAACGATTTAAAAGGCAGACCCGATGGAATATAAGGTGGAGTTCATAGTTTTTGAAGTCTGATAGATGCGTTTGGGCGGATTTTTACAAGATTTCTGTGTGTTTTCCTGTGTAAGCCGAGAACGACCATCTTTGGGATTTCAAGGGCACCGATGGTCCATTCCATTACAGAACAGGTGGCCACCATCCCTGAAGGAATTTGGCAATGATTGCTAACACTCAGAGGGGGATTCGAGCGGACAGAGGCCGGGAGCCAAAGAGCTCGAGAAGAGGAAATGAACGGACAACACCATTTGGCTTAAAATCCATGAATGTCAGAGACAGAGGGGTTGTTGTAGTTGTTGCTGAAATCGAGCATAAGCAAAATGCAAAACCAAAGGAGGAAGCTAAGGCATAAGAGAGCAGCGCGAAAAGGCAGCAGCAAAACAAGTAACGCAGAAAGCAAAAGCGAAAGCGCACAGCAGTCAAGGGAGTCACTTTGAGTTCAAGTGAAAAGCCAGATAGTTGTACATTGTTGAGAGCCAAAGAAGCCAGAGCCAAGAGCTAGAGCCAAGAGCCAGAGCCAGAGCTGAGAGATAGAAATCCAAGAGCTTCAAGAGCCAGGGAGAGATGGTATTCTGAGCCCATTGTTCCCGTGTAAAACAATGTGTAGAAATTTTGAATAATTAAACACTTATTCACAGAGATTATCCCGATTATACACTATTGCGGAATGCATGCATAATACATAACCTCCTCTACGTTGATCATCAATTTTGCGAAATTAAAAACAATGAAACATCAATCGCATGCGCACATTAACACAGTATGTAACCCGGGGAAAGCATACAGCTGAAAACCCAACACTAGCTGTATATTATAATGATAGAGAACATGTAACAATACATAGTACAATACTCCTCACAAGTACTCAGTATTATCTCCACCTGTTACACACAAACTAGCTCAGATCTGATGCCTCAAATCTCCTCCACTGTTTTCCTGCCTCCACTGCGCAATCCTGCATGAGAATCAATCACTATGTGAATTCGAATTCCCTTGGTATACTACGCAAGCCTCATTGGAAATCTCCATCCATGCATGTGCAAATCTCATGCACAACTATAGTCACAACGGATAGCAGTCTCAACCTCTAACACCTATCTCCACTGAACTGTCCATGCACTGAGTTAACTGATGTATTCTTTAGTTGCTTTATGAGTTAATAATTAGTGAATTAATTAATAATTAATTCACACAACTCATCACTAGTGTATTCTTTAGTTAGACTAAAATACAACTAGTTCAACCAAGTCAAACTGAACACAACTCCATCAACTCCACCAAACTCAACCACATGAATTCTAACTGAAGTCCATCATGCAATAGCTCAACTGACCCATAAGAAAAGCGTATTTCCTTCTGACAGCTGGATGTGCCACATCTGTAGCTCAAACTGAAGTGCTCCAGGAGGATAAGATAATGTTTATAGTCCAAATATTATTATGAGCTAATAATATTCTATTGTTCTATTTTTAGCCTAGCAGTCTAAAAATAGAAGCCGCCCATATGTATAAAAATATAAGTCCATCTATTTTTTTACCAACATGACCAATCATCCACAAATAGCATCCTGCAACTCATAGACCATGATCCATATGTCTAAAAATAGACATAATCTAAAAATAGACTTTGCGCCAAAAATAGCCTGCGGGCCCACTTAGTGAAGGCGACTTCTTTCCACTAAGCTCCATCATCTTGTTGCATTATCAAAACAGTGGAGTTGAGCCAAGAGCTTGTAAAAGGACCTGTCATAACCCCAGAGAGCCTAGTTGAGTTGACTAGAGCTCACGGAGAAGTAGCCCAAGAATTTTGGGTGAACTCCTAATTAAAATGATGTTCTGTGTGTTTGGTTTATTGTTGCATTAGTTATTATTGTATGTATTTACATATTAGCATACACAACAGATTTTAAAGCACATAAACAGTCAACAGAAAAAAAACATAACCATACACCTACAATTTCAAGCATATTTTTAATTTCGCATTGGTTAATCAATAAGGCTTGGGGAATATTTAAAGATTTGGAAGTGGGAGAGGTTCTTCTAAGTTAGACAAGAAGCCTAAGAGCCCCATTTTTAGATTAGGTGGTATCAGAGCCTGAGATTGGTTAACCACACCTTCGAAGAAGGTTATATCAGAATGTTTGATTGTCAGAGCGAAGACTGCTTGTATGAAAGGTGTTTGAACAACAAGAGGCTGATTGTATGCTTGTTTGCAGACTGACTATTGTTTAAGTTTGCAGAGGTGAAGGGAAAGCTATTGACAGCTCAGACCAGGAAGGGCAAGAAGGAAGAAGGGCTGCAGGAATTCTTCTATCCCAAAGGACCTCAGAGCAATCCTTGAAGCACAAGAGGTTTGTTGCAAAAGGTTGCTTAATAAAGCACTTTATTAATCTTGTTTGAAGTCTTTTGTTCATTGGTATAATGACAACTTCTACAAGTGAATCCTCAAATTCCTCCTTCATTACAAGACTCTATGATGGAGACTTGAAGCAAGACTTGTTCATCATGATGGACAAGGTGAGAGAAATGTATGAGGATGGAAGGAAGAATAGCATACTTAGAGAGCAGTGGAATTCCATGAAGGAAGAGAAGCAGTTGCTTTTTGACAAATTACAAGAAATGGAGAGGCAACTTCATATTGAAAATATGAACCTGAAGAGGATGCATGAGTTGGAGTCACAGCTCTTTGTTGCCAAAGAACCCTTGGTCAAGTATCAGCTTGAAGAAGAGGTAAACCATTCCAGTTTGTCTTCAAATTCCTCTAAGAATGCTTATATTGGTTCTTTTGAAAAACATACTAGAGGCATAGGTTCCAAGCTAATGTCCAAGATGGGCTATGAAGGAAAGGGTTTGGGAAATCATGCACAAGGTATTGTTGAACCAATAATGGTTGAGGAAAGGCCTAAGTATTTGGGTCTTGGCTATGGACAAGCTTATGGAGAAAGTTCCAAAGCTGCCATGAAGACCATTAAAACAGCTCCAAGAAGGAGTTGCATTGCAGGTCTTCAAGAGTGTGAAGGTTGTATTCAGGAGGAATGCAATAGCTTGAAACATCATTTGTAGGATGCAGGTGCTCAAAAGCACACACTTGAACTAGAGAGTTGTGAAAACTCTAACAGCGTTGAAGAGATTGATGGTGTTCCACAGGGAGCCACTTCTTCATTTGCTTGACCTCCTCATGAAGGCAATAAAGGTGAAAGAGGCAGGTATAAATATGGTTCTAAACACATTCCTTTTTGTTACACAGTAATTTGTCACCGTCCCTATTACCCCTTCTCCCGCACATTGGAGGACTTATTCCGAGACCTGTGAGAAGTGACATATCCTGAAAACACTTGCATTGTATCCCCTTGAGTATGTACTTCATATGCCCTGAAGACACCTTCTGCAAAATACCCATAAAAATAGCCCTTTTTCCATTGGCGCGATTCCACTGTGTATCACTCGTGCCAATGGGGGAAATCCTCCAAATAGGGCGCGCCAGCTGGCGCTCTGTCTCAGAGTCGCACTCGCGCCAGCCCAGTTGGGTAAAGTTTTTAACAAACCAACTTACGAAGGTTCTTCCTAACCCACTCATGAACTGAATCTATATTGAGTTGGGTCAGTTTGGCTTCGAATCGCCATAGAAGGGAAGTAGTTCTCCACCTCTCATGGAAGCTTCTTAGTGATAAAGCCAATCCCATGAATCTTGTGGATGACCCTAACTCCTTCTCTTCTATCTATAAAAGCTTGTCCTTTTGCCTTTGACAAGTTAGTCTCCAAGTTCCAAATTCTAAGTCCCAAAGTCTAATAATTTCTAAGCTCATGCTACAAGAAGCCTTCTTCATTCCCATGAGGCTAAATCTTAAGTGAGGAGATTCTTATCCAAGTAACCAAGGAGAGAGAGGCTTGTTCCCCATTCCCAACAAGCTTTGCAAGGCATGTGCTGCTGATCACCCAGCCAAAGGAGGATTTGACGTCAGAACTATGGTTGTATTCTTCTTTGTTGTTTATCAATAATAGATGACTATCATTATGGTTCCACTCTTATTGTCTTTGTAATGATGATTGAGTTATATCCTTTCTGACTGATATATAGTTGCATCTATTGGATTTTATGCTTGTATTTGTGTCGTTCTTTGCATGTGCAGGTGTCTGTTCACGAGGATCGTGGGGATTGTGACCAGCTGGAGCAAAGGAACGGGAGCGACGACTCTTCTACAAATATTAGCGTTGGAATCCAGGTAGGCCCTCATCATCGGTCTTTGATTTGCAATTAGGAACCTGCGTGTTAGCGTTGTTTTATTGTTGCTAGAACCCATTTGGGCTAGTAGGGATCGCCTCTGTCCGCGGAGGGGATTTACCTCCACAACAATTTGGCGACTCCGTAACCCAATGGATAAGGCTCTGGTCTGCGAAACCATGACGGAGGAACCAGTCAACCGTTAGGGATCCTCCCGAAGTTTCCTGTTACTTTGGGCGGAAAAACCGTCTATATAGACGTACTAGTTACCCAAGGTGCTCCAGATTTCAGTCTTCTCCTTGGTCGTGACTATGTTTATGATGGGGGCCCTTGTCTCTTCACTTTTCCGTGTGGTTTTCTTTCCACACGACGGAAGAATCGTGACTATCGATCAATTATCGTTCTTTAGTCCCCCGATGCCTCCTGCGCAGTGGTCATCTCCTCCTGGTTTTTATCCACCAGTTGTATCTGCCCCACCGCAGGTCAACTACGTGGCTACTTATCCCATGCCTGTATCCAGTGATGATGCCATCGTGCATAGTGTCCTGGGGGCATTGGGTCGTGACTTCCAAGATGTTGCCCTTCCACCGAGTGTGGCACTCTTGGAAACAACAACTTCCTGTTCATTATGATGAAGTTTGTGTCGAGGATAGTTTTGATCTTGTGACGACCTCGTTAAAAAACGAAACAAGGTGTCCGAGGATAGTTTTGATCTTGTGACGACCTCGTTAAAAAATGAAACAAGGTGTCCGAGGATAGTTTTGATCTTGTGACGACCTCGTTAAAAAACGAAACAAGGTGTCCGAGGATAGTTTTGATCTTGTGGCGACCTCGTTAAAAAATGAAACAATGTGTCCCGAGGATAGTTTTGATCTTGTGACGACCTCGTTAAATAACGAAACAAGGTGTCCGAGGATAGTTTTGATCTTGTGACGACCTCGTTAAAAAACGAAACAAGGTGTCTGTTACACTAAAATTTGTCACCATGACTATTTGCAGTTAGTATGGCTCCATCAACTGTCATACTATCCTCCTTGGCAAGCCTCATACCTCTGCTCTCCATGTCAAACTTCAAGAAAGAGAGAAAGTCATTAAAAATCTATATATCTCTGGGTACGCAGTTTCTCTTAGACTTACCTGCGTGTACGCACTCCAAGTTCACAATACCTGCGTACTTGTATGCTCTGTATGTAAAGCAATGGGTGCGTACTCCTGTAAAGGTCAAAAGGCGCAAGTTTCACTCCAAAAAAGTTACTTGTGGTCATTTCTAGAGCCTTCTAGAAGCTTGTTTGACGTGTATGGAGCGCCTCCAGATGGTTCATGTATCCCTACCAAAGAGGAACTTATCCCATCAAGAGGGGAGCTATCCCATCCAAAGAGGGGCTTATCCCATTGATGGTGGACCTGAATAACTTCCTCTAGAGCACTATAAATATAGGCATTAGGCCAAAGGGAGGGAGGTTGAAAGCTGAACATTCCTAAGGGTAGATGTTGCTGGAATTAGGACTCCCTTGTAAAGCTTGAGAGGAGAGATTCCCATCCTTTCCTAGCCTTATTTGAGAGTGGGTGAGCTGATCAAAGTAAAGGAAAACTCTTGCTGGACCCTAGGAGGGACTTGCACAACACCAAGGCTCAGGTTGTAATGGTTCCTTTTGTTACCTTTTAATGCAAATGAACTTATTTTTCTCAACAGATTGTTATTCATGGTTTGTTTCATATACTCCTTGGTCCATATGATAGATATGTATTGTTTTATGAGTTTATCAGGTACTATTTAATCTTTTGGCTTGTTAGTGAATGCAGGTTTCGAAGAGAAGGAGGAGCTCATCCGGATCGGCGAGGCTGGACTACTACAAAGCGTTGGACTAGAGGTATGTTAAATATCCCCTGATTACTTGTAATTGCAATGCATGTTTAGAGAAAAGTAGCTTTATTTGTCTTGTTTGTCACTAGAAAGCTTTTGCTTCTAGGGAGGTCGGTTGTGTCCGCACTAACGACTCTTTCCGCATGACAAAATGGCGACTCCACTGGGGAATCCATTAATGTAAATGTTTTTTCCTTTGTATGAACTTTTGATCTGAGAAAAGTTATTTGTTTTCTAATTTTTGGCTGTCTGACTGTGTGTTTGGGTGGGCTAGCTTAGGGTTAAATTAGATTTTAGTTTTTCTTTGTTTTGCTCGAAGTACGCAGCCTCTGAGTGTAGCACAGTGCGTACCTGTACGCACTGTCGCTTTGTGCACAGAGCGTACCCGCACCTGTGCAAACAGGTCGCCTGCGTACCCCTATCAAAACTAAGAAAATTTCATTTTCCTTCTTTTTTTCCTTTTACTTTTTGTTTTTAATTTGTTTTTCTGCCCAGATCCATTAGTTTTCTGCCATAAATCTTCACCTGAGCTTGTTCCGTTAGTGTCGAGGGTTTTAGTAAAATTCATAGGGATTTTGCCTTAGGGTTTGATTTTTAACTGGTCCTGTAGTGACTTTGGCGTTAGAGGTTGTCAAACTTTGGATCTCCCTGGTTTTGTTCAGTCCTCTTAGGAGTCGGGCTTGTCATAGAAATCACCCTTGTGAGAGACCTACCTTTGTGTCTTCTCTTTGCAAATCTCAAAAAGTTTGTTATTTGAACTTTGAATTTTATTCTTGAGAAAAGAACAAAAAGATTTTGATTTTTTGTTTTGACTAGTTTTTTATTCTGCATGCACTAGTCCTTAGTTACATTTTGACTGAGTAAAACATCCAGGAATCATCTTTAGTAAGCTTTTGACTCGTTAGATTTACTTTTATATTTATTTCTCTTAGATTTTCTTTTGAGTGAAATTGAGTTGATTTGATTGCCATAGCTTTTTAACTTTGATTTTTGTTAAAGTAAGTTTTACATGCTTTATTAATTAGGAAAAAATACAAAAATATCTTTTGAAGGAAAGTTTGCTTTGGTAGCATTTGTGTCTTTGAAAGAAAAGGAATTTTCGTGAAGTGAATAGTGGTCATGTGTCGTATGTTTTGAAAAGAAAAAGAGTTTGTTTCTTTGTTTTCCATTGCCAAGAAAGTTGTTTTTATTTCAAAATTGCATTCTCCAACTCTCTTAGCTAGGAAATTCATTGAAAAAGAAAAATTAGTGTAAATCATCCTAAGTGCATCTTTTTAGTGGATTTTGGTCGAGTCTACACACCACCAGTTTCATCTCCACTACCTTTTGTCTTTAAAAAGCCATAAAATTAACGCTTAAAGTAAAATCAACTTAGTAACTTTTATTTACTAGGGCTCTGAAACACCAATATAGATCAGGCTAGTGTCTTGGAGTAGGAGAGTAATTAACTCTCCAAGACAGCAAAACCAAACAAGTAGCTCATCTTGTGGTAGGATAAATCCAATTGTTTCATTTGTACTCTGGGAAAGCTCCTCTTAAAGGAGAAGCACGAGCTCGTGTCCGAACCAGTGAGGGGATCAATCCTCCCTTGTTGGGAACGACGCCAGACTGGCACGTATTACAAACGGTAAACCTCGTATTAACCATTGTCGAGGAGCTAGGGGTCACTTGTCGGTAAACCTTGGATTATTGTCAAGGAGCCGGCAAGGGGATTGAGCTTGATACTCTGCCCTTGCGTGCTGTCAGAGTGTAGACTGTTCCCCCAGGTGCATTTGTTGTTGTTGGTAACCTTAGTGACCATTATCTTTAGGATTCTACCGAGGTGACGGTGGAGGGAAGATCCCACTGTACCTGGAGCAGACGTCGGCTAGACTCACTTGGATTTTCCGGGGGGTTCACTTCACTCGAGACGGTTAAAGTGGAGGAACTTGTGCCGGTCTATTCATTAAGCAGGTTGCCGGGGTAACTGTTCCACCCTCCACTTCTGTACTGAATTCGGCGATGTTGGGCTTCATCACCAACTAGTGTTTTCGGTCCGGAAGGCTACTGTTTGTGCATGGTTTGACGCCCTAGATTCTTTAGGCGTGTGATTCAAATTTGTTTGGTTCTTTAGAGACTTTAGGTGGTTTGCTTTGAGATTTTACTTTGTTTGTGTGTGCAGTAGTTAAAAAGTTTTTAACTGTGGCGGAATTACCGAGACAGTCCCGTCGACTTCGGGGCAAGTCTCCTGAGATTGTTTCCGTGGCCGAATTGTTGAGGAAGTCCCGTAGACTTCGGGGTGAACCTCCTCAAGATGTCCCAAGTCATTACGAAGGTTTAAAGGTCCTTGTAACTCCTAGTGGCAGTAAAGTAGGTTCACCTGAAGAAGGAGAATCGTCGTTGGTAGTCCATCCAGATTACCAAGGTCTAGAAACAGGTTATAATCCTGAAGCAGTTGCAGTTTCCGAGCTTGCTGGTAGTTTTTCATCTACTAGTGATATAGGCGAAGAACCTGAAGTATCTAAACCTGTTACTCCAACTTCTAGTGCACCAGATTCACCTAGGGTAAAAAGAGTCATCACCGAAAATCTTCCCGCTGGTTTGATAGCTATTGAAGAGCTTGTTCCAGAGGAAGAATTAGGCATGTCTATCCTTGAAGATCAACCTACTATTGATCTAAGGGAGCGTGAATCTATCTTTTACAGTCCTCCTAGAAGTACTACTTGGTACCTTTCGTTAACCAATTATTTAGACAACTCAGGGATAAGTTTTTCTCCACCTCGAACTCCTTTTCCACCTGGAGGTATTTATACTCCTGTAAATATGTCTGGTCAGTCGTCCGTATTCACTCAATCTCCTGAATCTTTCTTGTATGGCGGTCCTTCTGTTCCCTCCGGGTATCAATCACTTTCTGGTACCTTTTCGGGGGCATCTCCTCAACCCATTGATCATGGGTTATTAGCTGGAAACAATGGTAATAAACCGTTGGGTGTAGGGGACATTTACATGATGTCAGGTTCCGTTCCCGTTTCTCAACCTCAAGGTGGCCAATTACCGCCTGGGGGGCAACCTCAAGGTACACAACTTGTGTCTGGGGGGCAACCTCAAGGACAGTATGTACCCATAGTACAATACATTCCTCAAGGTCAACCCCAGCCTCAATATGTACCCCAGGGTCAACCGCAGTATCAATATTTACCTCAAGGGTATCAACCTCAGGGTCAAGGTCAACCCCAGTATCAGTATTTACCTCAAGGTTATCAACCTCAAGGTCAATACTCGAGTCAAGGTTATCAACCACCTCAAGGTCAGTCATATGTTCAAGGTACGGGAACTGTGCCTTTCAGTTATCAATCCTATCCTCAATCCAGTTATGGATCTCAGTATCCTCAACCTGTCATGGGTCAATACCCCGGAATGAACATAGTGTGGGATCCATCGCAAGTTCAACAGGTATTGCAGCCAAGTATACAGTTGTCATCTCAAGCTGGACAACCCTTAGTTGCTGGTCCATCCCAGCAACCAGTCCAGTCTAATGTTCAAACTTCTGTAACTTCGGTAGTTACTCAGCCACCAATTGCACCTAGTACTCCATCTCAAACAACGGTTGCTGCAACTACCGCAACATCTGCTCCTTCCACCACACTTGCTTCTGGAGTATCGACAGCTCTGGTTTCTACTGTCTCTGCAACTACTCCTCAGACATCTTTACCATTGTCTGGATCTACGATTCAAACTACGGTTCAGATGCCTGTAGGACAACCTGGTTTAAGTACGGTTGTCACTAGTCAACCACAATTCGTTTATCAACCGTACCAGGGACAGTACCAATACGGGCCTGCTGTCCAACAGCCGGTTTACCAGTATCAACCGTATCCTGGGTACACTTATCAACAACCTCAGCAACCCCAGTACGGTCCGGTTAATCCTGGTTTTCCAGGAGGATATAATATCCCGAATGCGATTCCTGTTCCAAGTTATCCTGGATATCCTCCTCCTGGGACTGGTCTTGTGACCCAAAGTTTTAGGGATCCTAATCAGCAATTACCGTTTATTGCAACTTTGGATTTACCAGACTTGACGCGCCTAACGAACGATCCAATACAATATCTTCCGTTCTGGCCGCCAATGCCAAATAAGTTGCCCAGTGATATACCCAAGTTCGAAGGTAAGTCTGGAGAGGATCCGTCCAATCATGTGATGACTTACCACCTCTGGTGTGCTTCAAATTCCATCTCAGATGATTCGATCCGCTTACGTCTTTTCCAGTGTACGCTCATTGGTCTCGCGGCCAAGTGGTACATTGAGTTACCACGAGCCTCTTTTTACAATTTTAGTCAGTTAGCTACCTCGTTCCTAACTCATTTTCAGTTGCCGGTCAGATACGATAACGGAATGGAGCTATTAACTTCATTAAAACAGTCGACCTCCACTTATATTTCCGATCATATACATGAATGGAGACGTCGATGGCGATTAGTGAAAGTTTTTATTCCGGACCAAATCTTAGCTGAATGGTTTGTTAAATCATTATTACCGAAGATTACTGAAGATGTAGCTAAGGCCGGAGTAGTTACTGAGGAGCAAGTAATTGCTCAAGCGCAGTACCTTGACTTAGTTTACACTCAGTCAGGTACGTTACATGAAAAGATCCCAGATCTTCCAAAGTCAAATCAAATCGCTGCTGCTCCTTCGGGATCTCATGCTGCTGATGGCATGATTGGTTCGGTAAATACTAAAAGTAAGAAGAAATATTCAAAGAATTCTTCGCCTATTATAACCTTACCAGATTCCCCGACAGGAGAGTCTTCTCCTGAAATTTCCGCCGATATTCACGTTGTAGAGTCATCTACAGCTAAATCAAAAAACGGTCGGAAGAAAAAGGGTAAGAAGAAGGGTAAAGCAGACAAGACTCCAAAGGAGAAAACAGAAAAGTCGGAATCCAATGACAAAAAACGCAAACCTCGATATCCTTGTCTTATTTGTGAAGAGGATCATTTTACAAGAGATTGCCCCCATCGGGCCGAGGTTGTGAAAATTGTCAAAGGTTCCTCAACTCCTGCTGTTTTGAAAGATCCATTTCCAAAGCAGGAGAGTAAGATGATAGGTTCTTCCTCGAGTGCCACTGAAGAACCCATATTGATGATGTCTCATGTAAGGATTGCGACTCGGTCTCACGATTATGGTAGTAAAAGTCCTGTTGATGGATCGAAAGAAGTAGAATCTTCTCGTTCAAATCCATCAACCTCAGCTCCCGGTTCCGATCCACTACAGATCGAGAAACCTAACCCTGACTTAGTAATAAAACCGCCCGCCAAGGGTGTACTTCGAAGGTCTGCTTTCAATCCACATGCGAGAGCGGCCCAGAATTACAACATTGTTGAGGATTTAGCTGTTTCACCCTCAGCAATGTCGGCTTTAGAAGTGCTGCAATCATGCCCAGCACAGCGAAAATTACTTTTGTCGGCTATAGGAGCTGTTGATGTTCAGGACCCGAACCTGATAATCTTTGATCTAGAAAATAGTACACCGCGTCTCCCTCATCAGATGGCTTTCCAGATTCCAGTGACAGTCAAAAACAGGCCTATTCATCGGACTGTAATTGATGAGGGAGCTTCCACGTGTATTATGTCGATTCAGTGTTGGAGATCGCTTGGTTCTCCTTCACTGAACCAATCCCCGACTATTCTTAAGGCCTTTGATGGCTGTGGGTTCCATCCGTTTGGCATTTTACAGGATTTGCCTATAGGGGTTGAAGGAAAAACCGTTAGTCTAGATGTGGAGGTGGTTGATGCCCCTCTAGACTACAACCTTCTCGGGTCGAAGTTGGTCTTACGCTATGACAGCAGTCGTTTCATCGGTTTTCAGAGTCATAAAGTTTCCACATAATGGCAAGATCGTGACAATAGACCAGCTGGCTTATTTCTCATCCGACCCAGCCTCTTCAGAGAGTATCCAGCATGTCGGTAAAACAACTATCCCTTATAGGGATGTTGGCGTAGGATTAGTTAAAGATTCCGGTTTACTGGGAACTTTTCCTTTTCCTCCGATCAACGCAGACCCTTCATTCGAAACCATTCATATGATTACTTCAGACACTATTATTTATGATGATCCTTGGATACTCCCATCTGAATCTGAGATAGACTCATTCGGTAATGCAATGCCTTTGAGTCCATATGAAATTCCTTATGAGGCCGTGCAGTCTTTTTCCGACTCAAGTTCAACCCAAATCGACCAAATGAATGTGGTCCGCGAGGAATCCCTTTTCGCGTCATCCTCGGAGTTAATAACATTTCCCGAAGTTGTGTCATCTGACGAGCAACTTTGTGAAGTCCTGTGCGTAGACGATTTACCATGGGAAGATCTCCATCATAGATCTTCGTTTTTACCTGAGGATGATCGTTTTGAAAACGATTTCTCGTCGATTTTTACAGCTAAATATGTCAAAGGCGCTCAGAGTCCAATGAAACATCCTGATTCAGAGCTGAATTTGGGAAATGTTTCTCGCACAATTCCCATTGACATTTCAGTGAAGCCTGGAATTGTTGAACACATTCATATAGGTGCCTCGTGTTCAGATGACGAAACTCAAACATACAAGGCCCTATTTCAAGAATTCTGCGATGTGTTTGCCTGGTCCTATGAGGAAATGCCAGGAATTGATCCCTCCATTGTTGTTCATGAGATCAAGACTTACCCAGACGTTAAACCCGTTCGACAACGTCTGCGTCAGATCCACCCTCGGAAAGCGACTGCAATTAAAGCAGAAGTTGAGAAGCTGTTGAAAGCAGGTTTCATTTATCCGATCCCGTTAACGGATTGGGTATCGAATATTGTTCCGGTTAACAAGAAGCAGGGAACAATAAGAATCTGTATCGACTATAGGGATATCAATCGTGCTTGTCCCAAGGACAACTATCCAACGCCCTATATCGATCAAATAATTGATGATTGTGCCGGCAGTGAAATATTTTCCTTTATGGATGGTTTTTCCGGTTACAACCAAATCAATATTCTACCTGCCGATCAACCAAAAACGGCTTTCATTTGTCCATGGGGGACATTTGCTTATTTCAAACTACCTTTTGGGCTTAAGAATGCCGGAGCCACTTTTCAAAGGGCGATGTCTTATGCATTTCATGACATCAAGCACATTGTGCAACCGTATCTCGATGACTTGCCCGCTCACTCTTTACGTCGCGCTGATCACCTTGTCCATTTACGAGCAATTTTTATGAGGTGTAGGCATTATCGTATACGGTTGAACCCACACAAATGTGTCTTCTACATAGAAGTGGGATGATTGCTGGGATTTGTAGTTTCAAAAGCCGGCATTCGCGTCGATCCCTCGAAGGTCGAAGCTATCATCAAATTGCCTCCTCCTTCGAGTTTGCGCCAACTCCAAAGTTTGCAAGGGAAAGCAAACTTTTTACGCCGATTCATTCCTAACTACGCCGAGATTACCAAGGGTTTTACCCGGTTGTTGAAACAAAATGCTCAATTCTCTTGGGATGAGATAGCTCAGAAATCTTTTGATGCGCTAAAGCACGCGTTGACCCATGCACCGTTGCTGCATCCTCCCAACTACAACCAGGATTACTTTTTGTACCTCGCCGCCGCTCATTCCACTATTGGAATGGTCTTAGTACAGGAAGATGAATTTGACACGGAACATGTGATATATTATCTTAGTAGGACGTTAAATCCCACTGAGCTAAAATACTCACATGTGGAGAAATTGGCCTTGGCAGCTGTTCAGGCTGTCCAGCGTTTTCATCATTACATCCTTCTCCGTAAAACTACAGTCATTTCGGATTGCAACCCTATGATTTACATTTTGACTAAACAATTGCTAGGGGGCAAGTACTCTAAATGGATTGTTATCTTGCAAGAGTTCGACTTGGAGTTTGAAAAATCTAAGTCTAAGAAATCTTTAGTTTTTGCGGAATTGATGTGTGCCTTCCCGCGTGCTGACACGGAAACTGTGGTAGAGGAACCCATTGCGGACGAATCTCTGTTTCTCATCAGCATTTTAGATCCGTGGTATGGGGATATAATCGTTTATCTCCAAACCCAATCCTTCCGGCCCGACGCTTCAAAGTCGGAACGCCGAAAAATTCGATTCCAGTCCCAACAGTACAAAATTATTGGAGATACTCTTTATCATCGTGGGGCGGACTTGGTTTTTCGACGTTACTTAACTCATGAAGAGGCAGAAAGGGTTATGAATGACTGTCATTCTGGAGCATGTTGCAGTCATATGTCTGGGTATGCCACAGCCCAGAAGGTGTTGCGTGCTGGCTACTTCTAGTCGTCCATGTTTAAAGATTGTATCATTGCGGTCCGAAAATGCCACAACTGTCAAGTGTTTGATCGCAAGATGTGCGCACCACCTTCTCCTCTCCACCCTATAATTACCGTTGGTCCTTTTGCTAAATGGGGTATCGACTTTATTACATGTAACCCTCACTCGGCCGGGGGCATGCGTATATCATCCTTGCGGTTGATTATTTTACTAAGTGGGCCGAAGCGATGCCTACATTTGAGGCTAACGGCAAGACAGCGGCGATTTTCATATTCAATCATATTATTGCTAGGTTTGGTGTCCCACAAGCGATAATCACTGACCATGGGCGCCATTTTCGAAACATTATGATGACAGAACTTACAAGCCAGCTTGGTTTGCGTCATGATAGTTCTACTCCTTATTATCCCCAAGCAAACGGTTTGGTTGAGTCCATCAACAAAGTTCTTGTTATCATGATCCGACGAATCATTGGTATTCATCGGTCGAATTGGCACAACATGTTATTTTCAGCGCTTTGGGCATACCGAACCTCAGTGAAAACATCAACAGGGTTTACTCTTTTCCAACTAGTTTATGGTTTGGAAGCAGTATTGCCCATTGAATGCGAAATCCCATCACTTCAAATGGCTATCGAATTACTTCCAGCTACTTCCGAAGAGGAGAAACGTCTATTATACTTAGCTAAATTAGATGAGACTTGACATGACGCTGCATTGGCAATCGAGACTCACGCAAAAAGGATGAAAGCTCAGTATGATCGTAACGTGACCCCTCGTAATTTTTCGGAAGGAGACCTAGTGCTATTATATGATCAAGCTAACGATAAATTAGGTGCTGGCAAATTCGTTCCTATGTGGCATGGGCCCTACATTGTCAAGCGAAAGCTAGCAAAAGGTGTCTATGAGCTAGTAGATTTTGATGGGGACTCTTTGCGTAAACCTAGAAATGGACTTTACCTAAAGAGGTATTATGCTTAAATGATGGGTATGGAGATTTAGTTAGGTTAGTTTTTCTTTCTAGCTGGTGTGTTTGTTAGTTTAGACAGTGTGCTTAGCTTAGAGAGTGTGTTTTTCGTCGTTATTCTGGCTTATCTTGGTTTTACTCTTGATATTGCAGATGTCGACGCCTCTCCAAACGTACATTGGATTTGCTGATGGTGCTTGTCGTAATACACGGAATATCTCTTCCGCAACTTGGGTTATCTATTCGCCCTCTGACGAGTTAGTCTCTATGCATGGGGTGAGCCTCGATCAAACAATAAACAACATTGCAGAATACAGTGCAGTGATTGAGTTATTATCTGAATCTATTTCATTTGGGATTCGGAGTTTGATAGTGAGGTTAGATTCTGAACTCGTTGTATTACAGCTTAATAGAGTATATGCCATTAGAAATCCAGTGTTATTGAGGTTATTTTTTAGAGTGCGCCTCTTGGAACGTGAATTTGATTACATTGAATATCAGCATATTCCAAGGTCATTAAATACATTAGCAGATGCAATCGCTTCTCGAATGTTAGACAGACATTTGCGATAATCATAAATGTAAATTTAAAAACATTTCATCATACATGTTAAACAAAATAAGCCGGTAATAATGATATATATATAGATAGGAGTGTGTCAAAAATATACATCGTCTTGGATCATAGGTTGAAAAACACCTTATGATCGGCAAAAATGATAAGTACAAAAACCAAAAATGTCATATGTGTCTACAAAAAGTGACTAGCCAATCACTGGTGGTGCTCTCTATATGAGACCACTGCCCGCGCTACCCTACACAGGAACCTCCTGAAAGGTCCTGGGACTGCGACCACATAGCGCTGAAGTCGGATAGGAATATCGTCTATAGTCGTCTCTGGTATGTCTGCCGTGAGACGCTCTAGGTCCTGTTCCAGCTCGGCTAAGGTCTCTGCGGCCGCATCCTGTGGGGCCGGTGCTGGTGCAACTGGTACTCTCCTCTCGAATGGCCGGAGATTGGCCGGACGCTGTGGACCTACATCTGCATTTTGAAATTTGTCATTGTCAGTTTTGAGACGATATAAAAACAAATAAAAAGTAAATAATTTAAAAAACTTGTGAAAATGAAATACCTCTGTCGTCCCATTGTTCTCCCTGTGGAAGAACCATGTCCGGATCACCGCGAAAATCTACTCCGACATAAGGAAAGTCCTGAATCGCAAAGACCTGGTCCTCCAACCAGTGAAAGTAACCCGCAGGAAATCGAACAACTCCCGCTCCCTCATCAGGATGCCGGGCCATCACCGTAACCCATCGCATCAACTTTGGCTCCCGAGGAGGCCCAGCTGGAACAGTGAGATGTTGTGGGATCAACATCGGAACCCTCTCTAGGGCAAAGCTCACAACTAGAGGCCCATACCTAAAGGTCTTTAGTTGTTCGTTCTTTGCCCTAGTCAGTTGGCCCTTCATATTGGCCAACACAGCATCACACCAATTGAAAATGGTGCCAAGGTAGCAATCTATCGCCATCCGCATTTGGGACCCAGTGGCGATGTGCAAGGCGGCTGCGTCGCAGAGTCTGGTAACTGTAAAGGCAATTACCATAAGTTCGGGCAGGGATATGTATTTGATTTCTATCCCTTTCTCCTGGTTTTGATTGTTGCACCACTCTAGCCGGAGGCTAGCAAGGGATTGGCCACCCGGCCTAGTCCCGGACAGAGTCAGTTGCTCGCCCCTATTAGGCAAGCCAGTGAGAAAATATATGTCAGAGGGCTCTATCTCGAGCTGGTGCCCTCCGATGTAGAAGCATTGATCCTGGACGTTCCACCTTTCAACCAGCCATTCTAAGAATCGCACCTGGGCCCTCATGCCAGGTATGGCCCAGTATTTGTAGAGACCGCATGCCTTCAAAGCATCAATGGAGGGTTGATGATCTATTGCGGCCAAATCGACATCTTCGTGTTCTCTTTCGCGCCAATCAAGCATGGTGGGCAATCTACACACCAGAAAACATTCATTAGAATTCATTAAATCAAAATTTGATGGTTAGGTTTTGAGATTTGGGGTTTTGAAATCGCTTTGCGCGGGGTACGCACCCCGCGTTCAGAAACAGAGCGTCTGGACGCAGCTGTTCTAAAGGCAGGCTGCGTACTCCCACCATTTTCCCATAAACGAAAATGTCGGGGTACGCAGGTCGCCCATGGGGCACCCGCGTACCCCGAAAGGCGGATCCTAAAACCCCAAAGCCCTCAAAAAATCAAAACAGGGCTTGAAATGAAATTCTAAACGGATGAAAACAAAGAGGAGGATGTTGTGAAATACCTGAAAGAGACGGTGCTCGATTCCGACGGTCGGATTCTCCGCAAAGTCCACGAGAAGTTTCTTGCCAAAAGCCCTTTTCTCTTCTTCAACAGTAAAATGGTAAAAATGACATGGTAAAAAGTCTTTTTATAGGTTTTTTGGATAAATGAATGCTAAATTTGTTTATTTTTCACCATGGAAGGATAATTCTCAATGCATTTTTGCTTATCTTAAACAGGTATGAGTAATGTGTCGTTTTTGTGCAGGACAATAGGACTTTCAAGGAAAATTATCATTTTTCACGAACCAAAATATCAGAGTCATCTTTTAAGCTCTTTTCTGACTCCTAAAAACATGAAAATATCGCCGAGCGTTTCTTTTACACTCGTTAAAACAGAATTAAAAGACGGTCCCCTTATAGCTCTTTTCTGACCGTAAAAACAGGAAAAGATTGCCGGGTTTTTGTCGTTTCAAACTCGATACGGAAATAAAACGACGTGTCCTTGATCACTTTTTACTTTTCAGGTCAGGTAGTATGGCTCCATCAACCGTCATACTATCCTCCTTGGCAAGCCTCATACCTCTGCTCTCCATGTCAAACTTCAAGAAAGAGAGAAAGTCATTAAAAATCTATATATCTCTGGGTACGCAGTTTCTCTTAGCCTTACCTGCATGTACGCACTCCAAGTTCACAATACCTGCGTACTTGTACGCTCTGTATGTAAAGCAATGGGTGCGTACTCCTATAAAGGTCAAAAGGCGCAAGTTTCACTCCAAAAAAGTTACTTGTGGTCATTTCTAGAGCCTTCTATAAGCTTGTTTGACATGTATGGAGCGCCTCCAGATGGTTCATGTATCCCTACCAAAGAGGAACTTATCCCATCAAGAGGGGAGCTATCCCATCCAAAGAGGGGCTTATCCCATTGATGGTGGACCTGAATAACTTCCTCTAGAGCACTATAAATATAGGCATTGGGCCAAAGGGAGGGAGGTTGAAAGCTGAACATTCCTAAGGGTAGATGCTGCTGGAATTAGGACTCCCTTGTAAAGCTTGAGAGGAGAGATTCCCATCCTTTCCTAGCCTTATTTGAGAGTGGGTGAGCTGATCAAAGTAAAGGAAAACTCTTGCTGGACCCTAGGAGGGACTTGCACAACACCAAGGCTTAGGTTGTAATGGTTCCTTTTGTTACCTTTTAATGCAAATGAACTTATTTTTCTCAACAGATTGTTATTCATGGTTTGTTTCATATACTCCTTGGTCCATATGATAGATATGTATTGTTTTATGAGTTTATCAGGTGCTATTTAATCTTTTGGCTTGTTAGTGAATGCAGGTTTCGAAGAGAAGGAGGAGCTCATCCGGATCGGCGAGGCTGGACTACTACAAAGCGTTGGACTAGAGGTATGTTAAAGATCCCCTGATTACTTGTAATTGCAATGCATGTTTAGAGAAAAGTAGCTTTATTTGTCTTGTTTGTCACTAGAAAGCTTTTGCTTCTAGGGAGGTCGGTTGTGTCCGCACTAACGACTCTTTCCGCATGACAGTGTCCGAGGATAGTTTTGATCTTGTGGCGACCTCGTTAAAAAATGAAACAATGTGTCCCGAGGATAGTTTTGATTTTGTGGCGACCTCATTAAAAAACGGAACAAAGTGTCCCGAGGATAGTTTTTGATCTTGTGTCGACCTCGTTAAAAAATGAAACAAGGTGTTTGAGCATAGTTCCTGATCTTGTGTCAAGCTTGTTAAAAAATGAAACAAGGGTTATGAGGATAGTTCTTTTCCTGTGTCAACCTCATCAAAAAATGAAACAACTCCCTTTCCAAATCGAGTCTTTTGATTAAGATCTCATAAAATACAAGTAGAGTCTTTCATAGATCTCGAGAGTGAACCTTCATTCCATCCACTTTGTTGAATGCAATGAAGCTTGGGGGGCATGTACCTTGATTTGGGTCATTATATTGGGGGCATGCGAACTTATAACAAGCATAGTTTTTCGTTTCAAGCTTGTGTAAACATGAAACAGAATCCAAGCAGAGTTCTCCGTGGTTCAAGCTTGTGTAAAAAATGAACCCATAGCCGTTTTACATCTCGTGATTGCTGTCTTTATCTGCTAAATTATGCTAGATGAGCCTTGGTTGTTTTCATTCCATCGCCACCATCTCTTTGGCCGATCATATGCTTTCACTTGGTTGTTTTTCCTTTCCTGAGGAACCGTAGTGATGAGTGGTTTTATTAGCCAGCCTCTTGACCATTATATGTTTTGAGCAGTTCCACCATTGCCGGAACCAGTTGCTACCCTTTATACCACTCGTTCCTCTAGGATGAGTCACCTTTAAGCTCTTTTCTGACTCGTAAAATATGAAAAGATTGCCGAGTATTTTCCCTTTTTGACTCGTTAAAGAGAATAAAAATGGAGGTCTGCTTTTAGCTCTTTTCCGACCGTTTAAAGATGAAAAGATTGCCAAGTTTTTCCTCTTGACTCGTTAAACGTAAATAAGAGGCGGTCGTCTTTAAACTCTTTTGCAACCGTGTAAAGACGAAAAGTTTGTCAGGCCCCTTGTCGTTTCAGGCTCGTTAACGGTTATGAAACGACGTGATTTCGATCACTTTTTTACTTTTTCAGGTCGAAGTCACTACTCATGAAAAGTACTCCTCGATCGTAATGATCGGGCGGTTCTTTCGAGCATTGTTTTATACTTTTTCGGGCTCAAGAGACACAACTTTACGAAAAAGGACACCCCTGGAGTTTCCTTTTTTGATGTCTTTTCAAACTCTCTAAACATGAAAAGACGCCGAGTTTTTCCTCTGTCAGACTCGTTAAAACTTGATGACATTGGATTTCGTTGAAATGACACTTACAAGCATATGCTATCCTCGTCAAGCTTGTTGATAAAAATAACTGGGGTACTCGCCAGCAATGGTGGGGAAAATGGAACCACAATTATTGTCGTGTCGGCAGTATGTCGCTCTTGAACGTGGCACTTGTCTACATTCGTGTCTGGGCGGGGACATCTCATCTTGTTTTTACACTTGCCTCTGTGGGTTTGGGTTATCCTGTTTGACCTCTCATCTTCTCATTACCTCGTCACCATGACCCTTGATCATTTGATGTCAAATACTGCCAAGTCCACTGTCGTGCCGCCAATATGTTCAAGAGAAGTTGACCTCTGCAGAATACTCAACCTCCCTCTGATACCTCACACAAAAGATCTTATCCTTCTTTGTCTCGTGTCGATGATGTGGGAAACGTGATGGCCCACCTTCGATTAAGGTCACTTCCTGTCGACTTCATCTCATTATCCAGGAAGTTGATCTAGAGACTCCCTTCAGGTGCCTTGGAGCCTGCATGCCTCAATGGTAGGTTCTTCGTGTTCGACGCGAGGTTTTCATCATTGGCCTCCGATCGAATGATTCTATGGGTGTTCGACGTCGGCTCACTAATTCGCACACCGTAGATTGTACCTATAGTACCTTGAGAACCATTGCCATTATTGGTGGTACCTCTCGCGTCTGTTAACAGTTTTCATCATTAACTGGTAATCAGACGTTGTTCTTGCATGTTCGACTTCGACTCCCATATTCGCATGCTTGAACTTGTACTTTGTTCGGGTCGATATGGAGCACAAGACCCTGGATTTTGTCTGTTGAGATCCAGGTTGTGATTTTGTGGATTATTATGATCATTACATTACTCATTCACTGGATGGTTGCGACCATGCCTGAGTCTACTTATCGATCCTTACTGGATGGCTGCGCCCATACCTTGGATCTGGATTTTCATGTACTCTACTATGGATGGCTGCGCCCATACCGCATACGTCATGTACTTGAGACATCAGTTGTACTTCTTCATGCAGGTTCTCCGGTGGCAGTGTTTTCAGTTGGCCATGTTCTTGTAAAGCATCTCACCCCTCTCTCTCTCTCGGGCTTCATGCTTTAGGGGGCATCTGTTACACAGTAATTTGTCACCGTCCCTATTACCCCTTCTCCCGCACATTGGAGGACTTATTCCGAGACCTGTGAGAAGTGACATATCCTGAAAACACTTGCATTGTATCCCCTTGAGTATGTAATTCATATGCCCTGAAGACACCTTCTGCAAAATACCCATAAAAATAGCCCTTTTTCCATTGGCGCGGTTCCATTGTGTATCACTCGCACCAATGGGGGGAATCCTCCAAATAGGGCACGCCAGCTGGCGCTCTGTCTCAGAGTCACACTCGCACCAGCCCAGTTGAGTAAAGTTTTTAACAAACCAACTTACGAAGGTGCTTCCTAACCCACTCATGAACTGAATCTATATTGAGTTGGGTCAGTTTGGCTTCGAATCTCCATAGAAGGGAAGTAGTTCTCCACCTCTCATGGAAGCTTCTTAGTGATAAAGCCAATCCCATGAATCTTGTGGATGACCCTAACTGCTTCTCTTCTATCTATAAAAGCTTGTCCTTTTGCCTTTGACAAGTTAGTCTCCAAGTTCCAAATTCTAAGTCCCAAAGTCTGAGAATTGCTAAGCTCATGCTACAAGAAGCCTTCTTCATTCCCATGAGGCTAAATCTTAAGTGAGGAGATTCTTATCCAAGTAACCAAGGAGAGAGAGGCTTGTTCCCCATTCCCAACAAGCTTTGCAAGGCATGTGCTGCTGATCACCCAGCCAAAGGAGGATTTGACGTCAGAACTATGGTTGTATTCTTCTTTGTTGTTTATCAATAATAGACGACTATCATTATGGTTCCACTCTTATTGTCTTTGTAATGATGATTGAGTTATATCCTTTCTGACTGATATATAGTTGCATCTATTGGATTTTATGCTTGTATTTGTGTCGTTCTTTGCATGTGCAGGTGTCCGTTCACGAGGATCGTGGGGATTGTGACCAGCCGGAGCAAAGGAATGGGAGCGACGACTCTTCTACAAATATTAGCGTTGGAATCCAGGTAGGCCCTCATCATCGGTCTTTGATTTGCAATTAGGAACATGCGTGTTAGCGTTGTTTTATTGTTGCTAGACCCCATTTGGGCTAGTAGGGATCACCTCTGTCCATAGAGGGGATTTACCTCCACAACACTTTTGATTTTGCAAAGAATGATAAATTTCCACATAGATATGGGAAAATAATTGCATGTTCCTTTTGTGGTTTGGATAACCATCATGTTTCTAGATGTTGGAAGAGAATGGCCACATACAAGAAAATTTTGAAGGAAAAGAAGCAAAAAGCCAAAGGTCCAGTGGACAAGGCAAATCATGATATCAAGAGGATGCACATGTGTTTCACTTACTACCATAAGCAAGGGCATCTTACTGAAAGATGTTGGACTCTGAATCCAGCAATTCTTCCACAAAAGTTGAAGAAAGTGGAAAGAGAAGATGGAAAAAATGGAAAGGAAGATTCCATGGATGATGTGTCTCAGGATGATTCACATGTTGATGCTAATGTGCAAACAAAGGTAGTACCTTTGAAAGGGATTGGTGAGAATTGGCTAGAGTTCTTATCCAATTAAGGTCGCATGTCTAGTGATGCATCTATTTGCATTTCTTTGTTAATGAGATGCAAGTTGCAGGTTCTTACCAAGAAGGTGAATGGAAAAGTTGAGTAGGAGACTCACTTTATTGCTGCAATATTATATTTCATTTCAGCTTCAAAAGTACAGTGTACTTAAGTGAAAGTTGAAGGATGAAATGCATGCATGAGCATGATGTGCATGGACACAGGGATGTTGATGTTTCCTTGTTTTGAACATGTATGTGTAATTAACTTGTAGGGTTGATTGCTTTGACATGCATGTGATGTAATTTTGACTTGGGAGAAGTTAACTTGGTCTCCAAGATGGAGATAATGATGAAGTGTTTCATTTTTTTTTAAAAGAGTCGTAATGGTATTTTCTACATGATTGACTTGAAGGGTCATTTGTTTAAAGGCATGTTTTGTGGGCTTGTTATCTAGTCCATCATTTGTATGTGAATGTAAGACATGGAGGTGTTCACATGATGTCAAATATGTTTCATTTTTTGAAGCAGGAGTTAGGCCATCCAGTTGTAGTCTGTATTTCTGTTGTTGTTAACAGTTGTTGATGACAGCTTGTCAAACAGGTACAAATGAAAGTTTTATGGAGCAGATGTACTTCACATTCATTTGAGCCACCTTGGATCAATGATCAAGGCAGGGAAGTTCAAACTACCTTCTGTGACCATCTAAGCAGGAGTTCTGTAGGAAGGCAAAGAAGAAGGAAACTCTTCCTAGGAAGACCAGCCCATCCAGGAAGGGAAGTGGTCAGAGACTTTGGTTCAGAGGCACTATGCAAGGCAAGTGTGTGGAGGCTGAAAGAAGAGGGTGAGTCACTCTCATTTACTGTTTAGATCAGTATATCAGTATTTTGGAGACCAAAAGTTCTTTTAGTGTGAAGGCGTGATCCAAAAAGGATTTTGGATAGACTCATAAGTCTAAGTGTTCCTCACTGAGGAAAATAAAAGTCCAAGGAAGTTCCTGGAACTAGCCCCGTTGCAAAGATCGTCTCGTTTTGAATCTACTGCAACTTGAATGGGAAAAAATGGACTTAGGATGCAAAATTTATTGCAGAAATAAGATGCCTTTGTTCCTTATAAAAAGAGGCAAAATCCTTTTAAAAATGGCCTAAAAGGCTTAATGAGGAAAATCGCATCGAAGGAGGTCCAATGCGGACTTAAGCGGATAGGAGAAGCACCCCCGATCGCTAATCCCAGACATATCGGGTCAGAGGCAGACATGCAATGTTGCATAAGGACCGGGCCGAGCGATATGCTGATCGCTGATATCGGCGGATCATAATCGGCGACGACATAAGGCAAAGGACGGATCCTGTGACGAGCGATACTGCGACCGCTGATATCGTCAGATCGCAATTGGTGTTGGCATAGACCATACCATATGGAAAGACCTCGAGCTTATGCAATATGCGATTGTGAAACGTCACATCACAATATCGCATCGGAGCTACACAATGGAGCGGGGCTACATATATATGTGCGATGCGATAGCCGGACCCAACGAGGCTATAGGCGATATTTGATATATTTTGAGATCCGTCAAACGACAGTTTTCTATGTATTTTCACATATTTCGTTTAATAAATGAAAAGCGAAGGGAAGCGTCGATGCGATGAAACCGGACCCGAAAGGGTTTGTAAGTGCCAATGTATAGTATTTCAAGTCCGTCTAAAGCCATTTTGCGGGATTTTTCAATGTTTTAATGTATTTTTGAAATACAAAGGAAATCATGAAACAGGCAGGATTTTGGGCAGGCCTTGGGCAGTAAATAGTTTTGGCCGGGCTCCGCCCGAGCCCATACATTGGATGCCACGTGTCCAGGCCCTGGAGAGAGAAAACCACCCTTATCAGGCAGTTAAACCCCGTACGAAAGAGCTGCCCGAAATGAACCACCGCCGTTGGATCTAGATCTCCCAGATCAACAGTGGGGATGTGATAAACGATTTAAAAGGTAGACCCAATGGAATATAAGGTGGAGTTCATTGTTTTTGAAGTCCAATATGCGCGTTTGGGCAGATTTTTAGAGGCTTTCTGTGTCTTTTCCTGTGTAAACCGAGAGCGACCATCTTTGGGATTTCAAGGGCACTGATGGTCCATTCCATTACGGAACAGGTGGCCACCATCCCTAAAGGCATTTGGAAATGATTGCTAACACTCAGAGGGGGATTCGAGCGGACAGAGGCCGAGAGCTAGAGATCTCGAGAAGAGGAAACGAATGGACAATGTCATTTGGCTTAAAAGCCATGAATGTCAGAGACAAAGGGGTTGTTGTAGTTGTTGCTGAAATTGAGCATAAGCAGAAAGCAAAACCAAAGTAGGAAGCTAAGGCGTAAGAAAGCAGTGCGAAAAGGCAGCAGTAAAACAAGCAGTGCAGAAAGCAAAAGCGGAAGTGCAGAGCAGACAAGGGAGTTACTTTGAGTTCAAGTGAAAAGCCAGAGAGTTGTACATTGCTGAGAACCAAAGAAGCCAGAGCCAAAGAGCCAGAGCTAGAGCCAGAGCCAAGAGCCAGATCCAAGAGCCAGAGCGAGAGTCGAGAGTTAGAAAACCGAGAGCTTCAAGAGCTAGGGAGAGATGGTGTTCTGAGCCCATTGTTCCTGTGTAAAACAGTGGAGTTGAGCCAAGAACTTGTAAAAGGACCTGCCATAATCCCAGAGAGCCTAGTTGAGTTGACTAGAGCTCATGGAGATGTAGCCCAAGAATTTTGGGTGAACTCCTAATTAAATTGTTGTTCTGTGTGTTTGGTTTATTGTTGCATTAGTTATTATTGTATGAATTTACATATCAACATACACATCATATTTTAAAGCACATAAACAATCAACAAAAAAAAACTTAAGCATACACCTACAATTTCAAGCATATTTTTAATTCCGCATTGGTTAATCAATAAGACTTGGGGAATATTTAAAGCTTTGGAAGTGTGAGAGGTTCTTGTAAGTTAGACAAGAAGCCTAAGAGCCCCATTTTCAGATCAATAAAGCTCTGTAAGTTGATAGTAGATGTTCAATATATTGCTGGTTGGTACAAACTTGATTCAAAAATTTATGTTTGCAGTAGCTTTGGAGGTATACGTAGGTTTGATTAACGGAAGTAGCGTATACACGCAGTTTGGGTTCAGCCAAGTAGCATATACAGTCTGATGCATGGTTTCTGAGGTTACAGTTGGTTCTGAATGATGATGCAGGTTTCTGGGTTCAGCACAGTGTTCTAGTGACAGTGATATGATTGTTTCAGATTAACTACATGTTGGTTGATGAAGTTTGAGTTTCTAAATTTCTGATGGGTTATTGATGAGTCAAGGTCTTCATATGTCTTGATATGTGTCAGGAGCATCTAGTCTGAAAATTCATGAAACATGGTCCCTAGTGGTGGAGTTTTCTGTAGGCTGGCACCTACGTACTAGTAAACATATTGACTAGTACAAGAGCTAGGGGGTTGTAGCTCCCTTCCAGTAGAAGTTGGAGAACAAGAGAAGGTTATAACCTTCTGTAGGTAGAAGCCTAAGTACTGGTATGAGTCTGCACCAGTACAAGAATGTAAACATATTTTCTTATTATTAAAAGAAGACAGAGACGACAACAGCAGGTGGTTTTCACCCACATTGGGTTTCCACCTTAAATCTTGGTGTTCATGTGTGTTTCTTATGTGTGATGCTTTATTCTGCTTTTACTTCACTGTCTAATAAGTTACTGATGTACTGGTCTAATATCAACACATGATAAATTGTCTAAATCACAAGTTCTCTGGATATACATTGCTTTCTCTAATCACAGTTGCATGTACATGCTAGTTCACTTCACTAAAGTAGCGTATATAAATCTATTTGAGAAATAAAATTATTGATCTAATAATACTGATTCACCCCCCTCTCAGTATTATTTCCAACATTAGTTGGATCCATAAAAAAGGAGGCTTGCCTACTGATCAAATCGTGGCCATCTTTCTTCAAAATCAACCTTCCAATAGTTAAATGTTCCCAAAGGAACCTGCTATGATACCACTTGTTAGACCGAAGATCACACAGAGAGGGGGGGTGAATCAGTGTAATGGAAAAATTATCATTTCAACACATTTCATCAATAAAAAAACATGTCGTAGTTGAAGTGGTCATATTCCTGATGATTATGGTCATTGCAACTAAGGTCTTGATGTTATTATGTTTTGTGCTAATTTGGATTGACCTACGCAGATGATTGTGGTTATGGAATTCAAGTATGAGTTAATGTATTGTGATATTATGTCATACTAATTTAGATTGGTTGTGCATATGTGATTGTTATGCATGAATGACAATTGTTTGTGAGCTTATGATGTGAACATATTAGCTAGTTATTGTTATGGATATCATGACATTAAATATGTTTGAGTTCTTGTGTTGTGAAATTATATCGTGCTAATCTAGATTGATTGTGTAGACAAGATAGCTTCCCCTGATATACATTAAGGTATGAGTTTGCTTATGTCGGCTATTTAGTGTTTGAATGTTTGATTATGTCATCTATTTGGTGTTTGAGTGTTTGGTGTCTATTATGTCATCTATTTGTTGCTTGAATGTTGGATTAGTTGCATGATATGAATATGTGCTTGTAAGATTTCATGAAGCAATGATCTTGTTTCAAGATGGTTGTACTAACACATTATATGATGAGACAGTTGATATGCACTTGAATGCAAGCGGATGCTAGTTGTAGTATTATGATTAATAATTGTAAGTTGATTGCAGATTATGACATGATTGTTCGTATTGGTAAAGGTTGATTTCAAATTAATAGACATGATGTTTTGATCCTTGGAACGTGTGACTGACATGTGTGAGCAATTGCAGGTCAACATGCTTGGTATTAGCATGAATATTTGATTTGTTTATATAACTAATAGTTGGGCGATATGATAGAATATAGTAAGACTCAATTGTAGTAAGGTAAAAGGTACAAGAAAGGAATTGGGTGATAATTCCTTTGGCTATGTTTGGAAACTGCAATTCCAAACGAATGAATGCTTTGAATATAAAAAATCTTCTTAACCTAGATTTTTTATAACATTATGTGGATATATGTTATATTCCTAAACATGTATTTGATAGGTACATTAAGTTAATTTCGAGATATGGCTAGATTCGTCAAAGGATTGTAGTCCCTTGAGAGATGGCGTGGATGTGTTCAGTTGCAAGGCAACATGCTTGGAACAACAAGGTAAGGTAACTGGTATATTGTTATATTTATTTATGCACTGACAATTATGTGTTTATGAAAGTATCATGCATGAGATTGCATGGAAAAGATTCTGCCATGGAATCTTGAAGAAGGCTCAGGTCGAGTTTCCCTTAGAGGCATTGGGAACCCATAGGGTTGAGTCATGGTGTTTGTTGATATTTTTGTGCCTTCGGTATTTTGTGATTTGTTTGAGCTTGATTTATGGGTTTTGATTGTTTCTAGTGTGTTATGGCCTAAATCTACCTCAGGCTGAGAAAGGCAGGTCTAGGGTAACATCAAACCACGCTTAACCTGGTAGCTAGCCCTACCAGGTCGGGAGAGGGCTCTCTCCTTGTCAATCTCAGGAAAATATAGCAAATGAGGCTTGAGATGACTGATGTAAAGACAAATTTTAGGCTAGATATATGCTCAGAGGAGTTTGATTGAGTTTTATGTTGGTTTGTTGGATCAAATGTGAAAGGCAGATTTGGGTCTGGGGAATGAGCTCAGTTTTGCAGAGGGTTTTGTGGGGCGAGGTAGGCAAATGCTTTAGTAATTTGAAATTAAGTGAAATGGAGAGGCTTAAGACTGGTGAGGAGCTAGAGAGGGCATGGAAATTTCATGAGTCTTCTTCAGACAGTAGAAAACATGTAAAGCTAAACAAACCCTAAGGTAGAGCACTACAACATCAATGATTTCCACCTTTATACTTGATTCATTTAGTTAAGCTGAAAATAGAGAGATGATGGCACACATAAACACATGATAACTTGAATCATAGAAGGAAAAACAATACTAAATCACCTTTCCACAAGAATCCCACAAAAAGTTGCAAACCTTGGTCTATTTCCTTGCCAAACTGCAGAGATGAATGTACAATTATGCTCAAAGAATTCACAAGAGTCCAACCTTGACAAATGACTAAGAAAGTACAAGATATAGGCAACAAACCACCCATGCTAGCCTTTAGGGGTTGAATCCATGAGTCTAGGAGTTGTTTCAACAAGATCTAAACTAGGAACTGAAAAATAGGCAATGGAACAGCTTGCCTCTAAAACTATGGAAACTAATTCATTCAGTTCAAAACCACCTATACATGATGTATCTACCTCCTTGAGTCAATTTTCATCATTTTTAAATCAAATTACATCAATTTACATCATGAGTTTGACCATGAGAGAGAAAAAATCAAACTGAGAAAAAACTAGGCGAAAATTTCGAGTTTTGAGCAAATTGTGCCTGATGTGCGGTGCCTTTTCCCAGCTGAATTTGGAGGCCTTTTCTTTCACCCAATTTGCTCCAAGTTGGCTTGTTAGAAAGGTCTATCTGTCTACTTTCTAGGACAAGTGGAATTTTTGAATTTGGTGTCCATTTTCCCCTCCAAAAATCAGTTCTCCCAACACTGCTTCCTGTGGGTCCAAAAAGTGGCAGAAAGGGCAATTTTGAGGTGTTTTTTGCCCTTTTGGTGACCCAAAACTCCTCCAAAATTCATGAAATTTTCTGGGTTTTCATATTTTTTCATGAAAAATCCAAAAATGTAAGCCATTCCTCAAAATTCCTTACCAGCTCAATGGCGCTGCGCATCAAAGGAAAATCCCTGTGTATTGCAATTAAAAATTTGAAAATGACAAAAAGTTCTCCAAACTTCTTCAAAATTGGCATGAGGCAAGCTGATCAACTACTTTGTTGAGCGAAGGAGGCTTCAGCCAAAATTCTAAATTTGTCTTGCTCCTTTTTGGCCTTTAAGGCTCTCCCTAGCTTTGCCTTTAGTCTTCTTATTCGTGCCTTACAAATTTTGTTCTGGGCCAAATAGTGATAGGCCATGTGTCACAACATTTTATTCTCCTTATTAGCCTTGTCAAGAAGCTTCTCAAGGTGGAAATTCACTCTTTCCAACCATGATTCTCGGTCAGCCTCTATTTCTTGCTCTAGTGAAGTCAGCTTGACTTTCCTCCTTTTTGCCATCTGTCGGTTTTCCGTGATAGTTTGCAGCTCTATGATCATCTGTTTATCCTCCAATTTCTTGTTTTGTTGCTCAATGTATTTAATGATCCACTTAGCCCTCTCAAGGTCGATGGATAAGGCATTGATATTAGCTTCTTGTTCTCTAATGACCTCCTTGAGCCTTGAGTTTTAGGAGATCAAATCAGTATCCTCCTCCTGAATCAAAACAAAGTCTCTCTCCTGATCTTCAGAAGGCCCTTCATCATGCAATGGTTTCTTTCCTCTATCTTGTACTTGATCTGCTGAAGAAGAAGGCAAAGCCCCTTTCACCCCGGGTGAAGATAACATTTGCCTGTTGTCCGGTGAAGAGAATGAGACCCCTTCCACCCCTGGTGGAGATAATACTCGTTTTGCAGCTACAAAAAGTCTTCTTGTCCCCTTTTCATAAGTGATAAATACAGGAATGTGAGCCTCTTCAGTTTTGCTTTCATGTTCTCTTTGTTGCCCGAAAGGTCCAGCTTCCTCTTGAGGTTCTGCAAACATTTGAGGTCCCTTGAAAATCTCATGGGCAATGAAGGTTTCCCATGGCACTCCCAACTGATTCAACTGGTGCAAAACAACAATTTTGATGACAGCAAAGTGATATATGCTATTGAGTTGTTGTGGGTAGGGTTTCCTCTTTGCAATTACAGTCATCCTCTCTATGTTTTTGCAAATGAAGTATGGTATGCTCATCATTCTAACCCTAGTAAAATGCATAAGCAACCTGATATGATAAGCATAGAGTCAGGAGAACCTTCCCTCACATGTGAAGTATTTAATGATGAGTTTCATTAATGGCACATACGGTCCTCCAAAAACTTGAAAGGAAACACCCTGCCCAATTGGCTATGATATCTAGCTTTAATGTAGGGTTCATAGTTCTGTTTGCTGATATTTTGTCTCTTATTCCATCTTTCCCCCACATTTGGCATCTTAGTTGCTTCTGCAATAATGGCTGGTGAAAGAGTGAAGTTGATGCCAGCAAGTTGTACCATATTGTCATCCATGTTCATGACAAATTGCCTAGCCAATTCATGATGATACTTAACCTTCTCTACCATCTCACAAAACTCAAAGCAAGATTGGTATTTGAAACAAGTGGTGGCAAGAGGACAAGAAAGAAGTTCAGCAATACTAATAGGCTCCTCTCTAATGATCTTCCCACCCTTGTGAGGTCTCCTAGGTTGTAAATTTCTGTTTCCTGAACTGTCACTTTGTGTTTCTTCATCATAGTTTGAATCACTGTTTCTTGCCATTGTGCTTGTTTTAAGGAAAATGATGAAATGAAGGTATGATGAAAAATGGTGATGAAAGAGGACAATAGTGATGAGTATGAAGAGATTTTACTCTTGGGAGATGAAATTGGGGAGTGAAAGGAATGATTTTGGGAGATTAGGGTTTAGTGAGGGATTTAGGGTTTGGTGAGGGAAATTTTTGCTTTAGGGGAGTGGGGTATGAGAAAATGAGATGAATGAAGTGTTTTAGGGTAAATAAAGAGTGAAGATGGGTTTGATGAAGTTTTGTGAGGGTGGGATTTAAATTGCACATTTGGATGGCAAACAATGAAGAGAAACTAGGGTTTCATTCTTCACATGAAAGATCTATGGAAAACACCAATGTGACTTCAATTTCAACCCTAGGAGGATGAGTACCTACTTGTAGAGGGAAAATGTAGCAAATTTGAGATTTGTTGAGAAATTTGGGACGATTTGGGATGATTTGGAGCAAATTGGACTGATGCGCAGCGCTCTGGGCCCAATGCATAGCGCCCTCCTGATGCGCAACGCCAGTTCAATTTTACACTGTAGTTCTGCCTCTGATGCGAAACGCCCTGCCTCTGATGCGTAGCGCTAGGCCAAGTTGCCTTGAAAACAGAGTTTTTTGCTTCTTTGACTCCCAAATCGCGATTTTGGTGCTCCAAGAGTAAATTTGCATAATAAAATGACCATGAGGACCCTTTTCATTTTAAATATGAATGACTTTAATTTTTCACTCATCTCAAACCCACTTTTCTAATGTTAAAGTCACTTTTGGTTTTGAACTCTGTTTTTCCATTAAAATTGACTTTTCTTAATCATTTGACAAAATAATGCTTTGATGCTCGTGTTTTTGCTTACAGTGGCTGGAGTTGGCAAGGTGACCAAGGGTAGCAATTCTGAACTTATTACATATAGGAAAATTAAAATTACATGAAATTTTTATACATAGAACATAAAAACTCTGTTTTACCTCAAAACAGGGTTTTGAGGAAAAAATCAATTATTGAGTATATCATTATTGAAATTTTGATCTTGAGACCTTATTAGACCTCCTCATGTGCCTGTTGACCATTATTGAGCTTTTACATGACTATGGTGGCAAACCCTAGACCTAATGAGACCTAAAACCCTAAAAATGGCTTTTGCAAATGTAATGACAAAAGATGACTGTAAATGACCTGAACTTGTGAAAATAGGCCAGCAGGTAAAGACCATGAGGGAAATTTGATAATGAACCACTACCATCAGTTGATCCATGACCTAATGGAATGCATCTGATCGGATGAGACACCTAAAATGCATGCAAAAAAGAAAATTTTGACCACTGATGGAGGGATGAAGATACTGACACTAACATGGTGCAAGGCCTTACCACTTTGTTTGTGGTGTTGTGTTTCTATTGGTGTTTCATGCTTTTCTTTTTGCTTGTTTCTAGATTTTACCTTTCATGTTTTGAGAGTCTTGGGAATTAGTTTCCGAAAGAGGAACATCAATGGAGCTCAAGGAGAGTTGAATGAAACCTAACAGGTAAGGTAAGACTCGGATGAAGCCAATGCATGTATAAAGGCATCTGAAGGCAAGAATATGACAACCAATTGGACTAGTTGGGTCCATTAGGGTAAATGGGCGGTGGAAGGACAGTCATGAGAAAGGTAACAAGAAAGGTAAAATAAATGGATTTGAGGCATCAAATGCCTTGGATATATTGGTAAATGTTGTTCTCAATGTTGTGCATGGATAAAGGGAGTTCTCTTAACCTTTACCTTGTGATATCTAGTAATTATGTTGTAATTATGTTTATGTTGATATCTATATATGTATACATGTATGTATGTATGACATTATCTAACAGGGTTGTTAGGGATCACTCTTGTGGAGGAATGATTGCTTATGCAAGTGAATGGCATAAAGAGGTACCTGTTTTATGAGGAATCAAGTGGGAAGAATAGCCCTGATAGATTTTTGAGGTCAGTATCATGTGGATATGATTTGGTATTATGTGCTCGTACTATGCCTATTTTTATGTTATGGATAGGTAACGTTGAAGGATACATCAACGGAATGAAAGCAGTGTGATATGTGACATGCTAGGACAAGCATGGACAACAAACCAAAAGTAAATTTTCCTGGTAGAGACAGTGCGGTTTCTGGATGTGCAATACTATTGTTGTGTATCTATTGTAAATGATGTACATATAGTGTTGCGTGCATGTTGCATATATGGTACTATGTACATATAGTGTTGTATATGTAATGTTATGTACATGTTGTATAGTAGTGCTATGTACATATGGTGTTGTGTGCATGTTGTACATGTGGTATTGTGTGCATGTGGTGTTGTGTACATGTTGTACATGTGGTCTTCTGTGCATGTGGTCTTGTGTACATGTTGTGCAGGTGGTGCTGTATACATTGGGTGTTATGTACACATTGTGCAAGAGGTGTTGTGTACACATTCTGCAGGTGGCACTATGTACATGTAGTATTATGTACACATCGTACATGCTGTGTTGTGTATATTTGGTATGGTTTTATGGGTATTGTGCAATCGTTGTATCACGACATGTGTATTCGTGGTATTGTACGGTGTGTACTTATATATATTGTGTTGTACACCAAGTGTAGGTGTATGTGTTGTGTTGTACACCGGGTGTAGGTGTATGTGTCATGTTGTACACTGGGTGTAGGTGTATGTGTCATGTTGTACACTAGGTGTAAGTGTATGTGTCATGTTGTACATCGAGTGTAGGTGTATGTGTCATGTTGTAAACCGGGTGTAGGTGTATGTGTCGTGTTGTACACCGGGTGTTGGTGCATGTGTTGTATAGTGTGATGGGACAAACAAGTATGGGAGACTCTGGGCCCTCATTGTTGTTATTGAGGGTTGAGGTGGTTTAGTGTCTGGATGCCCTTGTTGATTCATACGGAGGGTTGAGGCGGTTTAGTCTCGGGATACCCTTGTTGTTGATATCGAGGGAGGAGGAAGTTTAGTCTCTAGATTCCCTTATTGATTAAAGAGAAGACATTGGGTGCTTGCCAGGTTTGGCAACTAATTCAGTGTGTGTACAGAAAGGACAAAGAACAAAGGCAAAAGCAAAGAATCATGAAAAGATAAGCATCTGTATTTTACTTCAGTCTTTTATTATGTATGTGATCTATGATTCTAATTCATGATGGTTACATGTGATCTATGATTCTAATTCATGATGGTTACATGTGATTTATGATTTTGATTTATGATGGGTGTGTTTTGAGATAATCGAATGTAATATGTTTATACATGATGATTTAATCAGAGAGCTAATTTGACTTTTTGTGACAGGAAGTAAACATAATTGTAAGTGTACCTTATTCATGGGCCACCAATGAGGTATGATTTGAGTTTATTTCAATTCCTTTTAGTCTAATGGAAATTATGTGCTTGGTATAGGAAAGCATGGTTGAAAAATCCCAGTTTGGGTGGGTGGTTGAAATTGACTGCAATAATTAGCAGTAGAAGCAAAAGGAATTGGAACAAGCAATAAATGTTGGTAAGGCACTTCTGGAGCAAGGCCATTGTGGGACATTGGTACCCAATAGTGTCCATTGATTGCCATGAGAATTCTATGACCGATATCATGGTTTTTGAGGGAGGGATATGCCTTGGTTTTTGGACCTTCCGATGTGAGGAAATCTTTCCAAGGGATGGATCACCTGGGAAATGGGATGTTGGGGAATTTGGAAGGTGAGTGACTACACAAAAGGGGGTGACCGGATTTCCCGTGGGACTGTGTAGCAGAGAAGGGAAGGCTGGGGAATGGATTTGTTTTGGTCATTAGCATTTCCTGATGGAATCAGATGCACATTAGGAGTGTGCCCTTTAATAATGAGTCGGTAATTGTTCACTGAGGGAACGGGTAGCGCAAGTATTGTAGTGCTGGACATTGGATGCATGTTTGACCTTGGTATGGATTTTGGACTTCCTGGGGAGGAGGTGAATCCTGGTATTACTTTGAGGGTGGAGGTGTGAGCCTTTGGATTCGCTTGTTGTGAATGCAAGCAATGTATCCTTTTATTTGTTGGTTGAGAAAAAGTGCATATGTGTATATGTGTATGTTATTGTAAATATTGTATTGAGTTGGATTTATAAAGCTTCCTAAATAATATGGTTATTTGTTGGTTGAAGCAAATGTGCATAAGTATATGTGGTTGTTATTGTAAATATTTTAATGAGTTGTGTTATAAATACATAATAAGCATTATGGTTGTCATGTTGTCATGATGGTTTTGCTTTTGATGATGTTGTTCATTATAAATACTACAATGAGTTGGGTTATAAAACGCCATGGATAGTATGTTTTTCTTTTCAGTGGTTTTACTAGTCGTAGTTGTCATACAACACCAAGGACGGTGGTTTGTAACAACCCCGGGTTAAAATTTCATGTACTAGAAGTTAATAAAAGAAAATTAAGACCAAGGTCAAGGGACACTTATTCCAAGCTGAATGTTGGGCAAAATATCCCAGTGGCCATCACTTGTTGTGTTTATGGCTAAAGGAAATTAGCAAAGGCTTTGTAAATGCATGAGGCATTAATTGGTATTTTATTTATGAAAATAAAGGAAATTAGGAGGAAAGGGAGGTGAAAGGTCACAAATTTCATGTGAGGAGGAAATTGAAGGAAATTAGAGGGAAAATGAAGAAATTAGAGGCATCAATAAGAAAAAGACATCAGAGCATCAGTTGGTAATCTCTTATCAGTTCATTATTGAAATTACTCTCAGAGAGGAGAAGATCACCAAGAGGAGAAGGAAATCAAGGAAGCAAAGGAAGGACAAGGAAAGCAAGGATCAAGCAAGGAAAAGTTGGATCAAGAAGATTTAGCAGGAATACTTGCAGGTAACAGGTTGCATGTATGATTTCCTAGCTGATTTTGACATGCATGGTATGTGCATGTTGGTATTTGGTTCTTTTGTTGTCATTGGGATGGATTTTGTCAGGTTTCGACAGTGGATTTTAGCCTTTCCTTGCCATTTCCGGATAGCCATTGTGTGATGGGACTTTTCTTGCTTTGAGATTTAGATTGGTGGAATATTTTGGATCTGGGTGAGGTGGTCTCGAGAAAATTCCCGAAGGTCTAAGAATCCCTTGACCGGTAACGGCGGGATACACGGTAAAGTTTGAGGGTGGAGACGGGAAAATTCCTCAAGGAATTATTGTAGAAGAAATTTTGAGGCATCCAAGCTTAATTTTTTTTTGTGATCTCAACGCTAGTTTAGGTGAGATCACAGTATGTTGAAGGTGGAGGTGGTTTAACCTCTAGATTCCCTTGTTTGTTTATGGATTGGTTCATCCCATGAGATCCCACATTCATGCTTGGAATATGGCACGAGGGTGATTGGCTGAAAGAAATATTTGGTTCAGCCAATCTATGGTCAGTTGGTATGTGGAAATCCCGAACCTAGGTTGTTTTTTCCTATGTTTAATAAGAGCTAAGTTTTCCTTGATTTTGATGAGTAAATGTACTTGTTATTATGTGGCTTTAATGGTTGTTCTCTCATTGTTATTTATCTAGTTATAAGCATGGCTATTTGACAGCTCTTAGCCATGGCTCTTTCCATGTTCTTACTTGTAACTGAATGAATAATGAATGCAATACCTAATTGTTGTTATGAAAACTAATGTGAGAAGGCAGTGATCCTTCTTGTTAAACCTCAGATAAGTTTTCAACTCCTTATGTTCAGACTTGCATTCATGACCTGTATGTTTCATGTTCACCATGTGTTTGACGGAATGATAGTTATGGTTAGACCGGATTAGGTCAAGTCCTTGATAAATTTTGTTATCAAAAGCATTGTCTTCATGTATTTTATGAGTTCTGGAAGTTTCATGGAGTTTTTGGAAGTGATTGGTTCCTGGCCTTAGAAAATAGCCTTAAATCTCGCAGCTGTTGGCATAGCACTGGTAGAAAAAGACTACAACCACACTCAGGTAGGCTCATCAGTATGATTGGAGGGCTATAGTCGTTGGCATACCTTGGAAAGAGAGCGACTGGGTCTCTAATTCAGAGAAAGGTATGTTGTCTCAGGGACAGAGGTCCAGGAAGGGTGGGTCAGACCTTGGGGGTCTTGTAGCACCTGAGGAAAGCCAGTAAGGTCTTGTTGTGTCGACTCCATTTCCTTAAGGTCATCTAGGAGGTTGAGTCATATCATAGTAGAACTTTGTTTCACATTTACCTGGAGGGCTTGTAAAAGCGGGTAAATGAGGGGTAGGGGCATTACATTATCGTGGCTTTATGCATGGTTTAAAGTTTACTCTATGAGAAAGTAGTTGGTTGGGAGGGCCCACAAACTCAACCATGTTTTCTTCTATATTATATTGCTATAACGTAGATAAGATGTGTGGTATTACTTTGTAGCCTGCATATTATTTGTTTAGTTTATATTTGGTTATTACATATATATGTATATCTTCATTCACGTAACTTTACAAGATCATCATCTGGTGTGGATTGCATACTACCTCATTTGGTCTTGTAGGTCTACAACATGATTTCCTTACCCTTTGTAAACAAAGCATATAACCAAACTATAATATTAAGCCCTGTGAATAAAGCATAATCTACCCTCCTTGTGCATGATTAGATTAGGGGTTTGACATTTCAATCACACAACTTGGTTATTGTTTCAATTGATTTTGGGTTTATCTCTTATGATTATGCTATTGCAGTGTGAAACTAACCACTAAAGGGAAATGACATACATTGCAACCCTCCTAGTTTTTTAACCATTTGGTGCAACTAGTGTGATAGACCTATGTCATGCCAAATAGGGGATTTGTGTGTAACCCCATTGATCATAATAATATTTGTAATTCTTCCTTTTCTTGCATTTATATTTTTTATTTGTTTGGAAGAGATAGCTTCTAAAGGGTTGATATTGCATTGTAACTTCTTCCTATTGCATAAGTGCCCTTTCTAACCAAAGCAAGCAAGTGCAACCTATGTGAGAGGGATTTATATTGATGCCCTAACCAATAGACATATCTTAGCATCCATATTATTTCTCTTACATTCATAATGAATTGAGTTCTTCTAAAGATGGGGCTTTAAGTGTTGTTTTTGTAATGAAATACGAACACTTAGTTGAAAGTTGGGGTAAAGATTGTCTCTTGGGCCTTGATAATACCATCCTTAAGCTTGCCATCCAAAGAATGAGTTCCATGTGGTTTTCGTTGTAAGTTGTTTGGTTTTTCGCATGATATTTCCTTTTGTAGCTATAGAATAAAAGTGCCATCGATAAATTGACCTTTGCACATACAATGTAGTATCTCTAAGTTTACAAACTCCTAGTTGATAATTTAATGTAAAGTATTTAAGGAATTAAATTGACAAACAAAGGATATGGTAAATAATGGAGCAAAATTGCATCACATGAGGAGCCATCCCTACAACAACATGCATCAAACATACATATCAACTAATTTTTGTATGTATAGAGAGTTTAATTATCAAATGAAATATTAATTTCCAATTGTTTTGTTGTTGCATAAAATAAAACAAAATGGAACCCATTTTGCGCATAAGACGAGATCACAAGGTTATGAGTACTTGATGTGTTTTACTTACTTAATATTTCATATTTGTTGTGATGTGTATAGGTGCCAACATATAAAGAAGGGTCATCCAAACATTTGATTGAAATTGGATTAAATATGGTTTGTGAGTATATGTTGGAATATCAACGGGTAATTGAAAAATGTGTAAGTAGCTATGTTTTTTTACTTCCTTTATTTTGTAATTAGTGGAACAATAAACCTTAAAGATATCTATGTTTTATTGTGGCAATTGAAACTTGCAGAAACAAAGTACGAAATGGAGCCCATAAAAGATATATTGAGAAGTAGCATAAACGATGTTTTGGAAAAAATGTTTATTGTTTATGAAGCAATCATTGCTATGATACACTTTTTGGTTTATGTAATCATGTATGTTATGCTATAAATGTAGATATATTCAAATGTACTTTATTTATATGTTTGTGGTGGAACATGAAGGGATGGATTGTCAAACTTAAGTCAATCAATAAAACATTCCAAATATTCCAAGTACAATATCATGTGAAAGTAATGAATAAATTATGAATGCAAACAACTTGAGCAATGATGGTAGTTTGAGTGATGAATGATGATCATCGAAATTGAATATTACAAGTTGTATACTTTGGAATGTTTGTTTGTGAAGCTCAAACATGTTGCTAATATGGACATGTTATCTACATTGGGTAACAACATGTTACCAATACCTATAACAATTATTTATTGACATTTTGAATATCATGGACATTTATGCTATCACATTTTGTATAGAAATGGTCTCTTAGTTTTATTTATTTATACTAGAGGAATTGACATCTAGGTTGGTTTCGTATTCACGTGACACGAGGTCGATTTCGACCACTACCACTATAACCCCTATGTGCATAGGTATGCTCCTTTCGCAAGCACAAATAAATTGGGAATTTGAACCTTTTCTTGGTACATAACACCTCATTTTCAGAACAATTTCCAATTAAGCTTCCCCGGGGTTGAAATGATCTCTTATTTTAAAAAAAATGCTACTATGTTACATTATGAAATTTCATAAAATTTTACATTATTAATTAAATATATCGATAATTAATATTGTTACAAAAAATCATTTGCAATATTTGTTTAAATGATACAACATTTTATTTTTTATTTTTATTTTTTTTTTTTTTTTTTTTTTTTTTTTTTTTTTTTTTTTTTTTTTTTTTTTTTTTGGTTCACGGACACCAGCGGTCACTAGGTAGCCGTTACGTCCACGGTAAGAACTGGGCAGATCGACCCCGAAGGGGATCAAGCCCCTTGGCCTATATCTAGACCTGACCCCAAGGGCTTTCGGGGAGAATTGACCCTGTGACCTCCCGATTGGCGAGGCACTGATTTGACCAGTTGAGCTAACCCTTGGAGCTTTTAAATAATGCAACATAGTAACATGGAAACACAATAATTAAAATATAAAATCGTATTACTATAAAAATATTTGACACTTTGTAGAAAAAAACATGAAGTTGCATTTATGTATCGGCGAAGTTGAAAAATTTAGCATTGAAAGATCATGTATTCATTTAAACCCAACAATGCATTTCATACTTATTTACACGTTGGTGTGTTTAAATGAGTATTATACACCAATGCAATAAAATGTAGTAAAAGCACCATTATTCCTAACAACAACAAAAGCATTATTTCCTTCCAGGATACTATTACCACTGTATTACCATTGTTGTTACAGTTATCGTTATTGTTAAAAAACCGATGGTGTGTAAGATAATATATGCAGATGCTTTTAGGTATGTAATGTGCACCCAGTCTATAATACATATAATATTTGCACTAGTGCATAATATTTGTTTTGGAAGTCCCAATGTGTATCAAGATTTGGCCCACCAATGTATATCATTATAAAAGCACCCCAATGGTGGTGATATCTAAAATACATACCATGCCTTTGAAAATATATCCTCCCCAAGGATGTTATTACCATTTTTGTTACTAATATCGTTATTGTTACAGGAACTTATTGTGTGCAAGATAATATATGCAACGATGCTCATAGATATGTAATGTGCATTAGGGCTATAATATATGTAATGTGCACTAGTGCATAATATTTATTTTTAAATTCCCAATGTGTATAAAGATATGTCGCACCGATGCATATTATTATAGAAGCACCTTAGTGGTTTTGACATCTAAAATACATACCAAGACTTTGAAAATATATCATCCACTCCCGTGTTTATTATAGGTATTTTTGAGACACAAGTACATATCATTACATAGCACAAAATATATATATATATAAACACTAATAAGAAAATCTCCCCTAAACTCTTTGGCTGCCCAAAATTACAGTAAAAATCTATTAAAATATTTGCTACCAGTTGTGGAGGTTTTTTAAGTCATTTTGTCCAATTTTGTAACACTAAAACCTTTGTAAAAACTTATACTAGGAAATGTTTTTATTATAGTAATATTAGCATGAAGATCATAACCATTATTAGAATATGATTGTATGAGTTATTAATAAGGAGATTATAAACATTATATAAATTATTAGCATAAGGACCGTTAAATTTATAAAGGTTATTTTTTTTTAAACAGAACGGGTAGGGATTTTTCTATTGATTTAATCTAGTTTGAAGGCTAGAACTTTTTTTACATCTGTTACAAGATCTTCTTCTATTATTAGAAAATCAGAAAAGGCAAAAAGATTTTCTTATTCTTTATAATTACTCATGATGTTTCTTATTATGACGATTTTTATATCTTATTTCCTTTAGTTCATCAAGCAATTACCAAAGCAACAACACATAAAACAATAGACACCAGATGCAGACACTATGCCAAGGAAAAACCCCCCTCGAGGAGAAAACCCAGTCAAGAAATTCTTCCTTTCAATAGTATTATTTGAGACTCTTCACCCTAGACCAAGACAAGACCTTCCCTCCACACTGAGTCAGCCTCCCAGAATTTCGACCCCTTTCTAGCAACTTTGACTAGGCAACAATTTTCGGCAACTAGCATCTTCTGGCAACAGAGAAACTTGGAAGACTTCGATCTCCCTATCTAGGACACGAAACAGAGAGAGAGAGAGGCACCGAAATTTCGATTTTTCCATTCTCTTTAGACTTCTCCAAACTCGCACTCACTTCGGCTTCCCAACAACAGACTTCACACTTTTCCCAGCTACTAGGGATATCGAACTTCTTATGAGATTGATACTCCAAATGATTTTGAATAGCTTGTATTTATAGGCTTCTTGTGGGTTGAATTAGGGTCCTTAGGCCGACTTGATCTCTCTTCTAGGCTGACTTGGTGTGGAGGATACTTAAATCATATTTGACTCAATACTTAACCTTTTTACATGATTCAAAAGCCCAAGAAGGGTCTCTTTAAAAGTACAATGACTCTATTGACTTAGAATAAATCCTAGAAGTCCTCAATGGGGGCTTTAACCTAAAACAAGGTGATCCAAGCATGAAACCCAAGCTCGAATAAGTCACAATAATAATAATAATTATTATTATTTTCTTTATTCTTTTGACAAGTACATTACATGATGACTCAAATACTTTAATTGAAGACCGAACCTAGTTACATTTTCCAACATCCACTATATTAAAAAATGAACCAAAAAGATTCGATCTTTTAACTCTCTGTCTACAAATTGCTATTCTAATATGGCATTTCTTATGTAGCTCCAAAAACTCCTAATATAAGTACATACTTGCATAAAATGTATTACAATCTAAAAAAAGAAATTAGCCTTCATTATTCTCCCTAGGAACAGGATTGACTTCAATGCTATCATTTTCCGAGCCTTGGCTAACTAGGAGCGGAAACCAACTCCTCTGATGCCTCTTCGGTTGTTGTCACCTATTGTTCTGGTGCCATGCCTAATTGTACAGGAAACTTTGCAAACATTTCCTTGTTCGCCCCACTTATTGCAACATCAATAGAAGGAACCAAGCTCTCAAGCTTAAGGTTTAAAATATCATATGCCACTCGCAACCTATCTAGTTTGGTCTGCAATAGACCGATTTTTTGAAAGAGAACAATTTGAGCGTGGGATTCAGCCTTCCCCATTTCCCCTTGCTTGGTTAATTGGGTCAAGATGTACTTTGTAGATTCCATCCAATAATTCAGTTGATGATTGATTTCATCTTTCTTTGCACCTGACAAACGCTCCATTTGGATATCCACATTGCAAACCACCCTCTTTGCAGAATTGTTGAAGAACCATACTCTAATTCCTGAGGAAACAAAGAAGCACAAGCTCTCTTTATAACCATGTGAGCCTGCGTCTACTTAATTGTCGCTTCACTCATCATATTTATTATGACAATCATCCTCGTGCTTTCTTCGATTCATGCATTCCATCTGAGAGTGAGTTCCTTTGCAATTTCCATCCTATCCCATTAAAGCCAAGATTTGCGAGCTTTTTTGTTGCATCTCAGTTATGGAATTTCTAACTCGTTGTGTCCATTCAAATTTATTAACGAGGTGAACCATCTTCCACCTATCCCTTACTATGTAATCTTGTGGTTTCCAAGTGTACACATGATACCAAAATTTGATAGAGAGGAGGAGTTGCGAAAACAGTAAGGAGAGAAGATGCATGGATGACAAACCATGTTGGAGTCTAATAGTAGGACATCGAACAACCAACCCATTTATTATTTCTTTAATGTGAATTAGGACCTGCAATACCCTTAAAACTAATTAGATTTTGACATTTTCATGGTAAATTTTTGAGGACTAGACTTCTTTCATCCTCAACCATCATTCCTTGCTCTAGAGAGACACCTTTATTGGCTAATGAATCTGACAATGAATTGTGATGTCTCTTAACATGATAGAATTCAACAACCTCAAACTTTTCTAATTGCAAACTTATTCTATGCAGAATGGAGGATTGAATATGCACTGAGTTCTCTTTGAGCATGCACACTTCTTGAATAACTAATATCGAGTCTCCAAGCACCATTAATTGCCAATTTTTTTTTTATATTTCCAATATGAGACCCTGCCACAAAGCTAAGAATCCAGCCTGGTTATTAGTTGAAACCCCCAAACCCCAAGCATATTGTGTCTCTATTTTTTCATTGAGACGAAAAATAACCCCTCCCGCTCTTGCCTCCCTATAACTTCATAAAGGTTATTATCAGGAGGATCATAAAATTATTCCAATAATACTTACAAGTATTATAAAAATTATCAATATAAATACCATAAAAATTACAAATATTAATTATTATTATTATTATTATCCAATTTTAACGTCACGGCCAAGCCGAACACCAAATTGGTGTATGATACCCCCTTGTTTGTGGGACAAGGGACCCACCTTCGCACAACGATTTCACTGCTAAGTCTACAAAGGCATACATACTCTTTCCACGACTAACCTACATAATGAACCGGAGGGTTAGAGGGGGGCCAGAGCCCCCCCCTTCATTGTGTCGATTGCGCAGTGGGGGGTCACGGGGGGGCGGTAGCCCCCCCTGTCCAGGGGCTTTTGGGGGGGGGGTTGGGGTAGTCCCCCTCTACAGGGTCCGGGGCAGTACCCCGGGAAAAAAAAAATTGGACCGTATATTAGGTTGGGCGAACCTACCTATGGTTTTCAGTCCATTGTTTTGGACACGATGGTTTTTGGTCCATGGTATTGGATGCTTTGGCATGTATAAATATGTATTGTAACATTGAAAGGAACATAATGAAAAATCAAGCTGGTAGTCCCGGTTTTGGGATCCAGTGGGAAAATCTCTGTGTATATGTGTTTTATGTGTTATGCTCTCGCATTGTTTATTTTTATGTGTTTTAGAATTCGTATGCAGGTAATTTCTGTACGGGGTTAAAACCTACATTTGATATCATAGCTGTTTTGGCATCAAGGGGGCGCCTTTGTTGCTGAGGGGTTTCGCTCAGGCCTGTGGTAGACCCTGTTCAGTGGGAGATCTGCGAGATCGATTCTGGTGGTGAAAGGAGATGGCGAGCAGTGGAAAGATAGAGATCAAGAAATTTAATGGTCAGAGTTTTAAGTTGTGGAAACTCGAGATGGAGGATCTATTGGTGGATAAAGATCAGTGGATCGCGGTAGATCCAGGTACTAAACCAATGGGAGTGTCTGATGAAGAATGGAAGAAGTTGGATCGGAAGGCAAAGAGCACAATACGATTGTGTGTCTCAGATTCAGTATTACTGAATGTATCAGGGGAAGCTACGGCAAAGGCTTTGTGGGACAAGTTAGGGACTTTGTACCAATCTAAGTCTCTAGTGAATAAACTATTCCTACGGAAAAAGTTGTATAACCTGAGGATTAAAGATGGAGACTCGATGACAGAGCATCTGAACGCATTTAATACTGTGGTAAGTTAGTTAGCGTCTGTTGATATTAAAATTTCATATGAAGATAAGTGCATCAGTTTGTTGTGTTCTCTACCAAATTTGTGGGATATTCTGGTTATTGCAATAGGTAGCAATGCAACTGCCTTGCAGTTTGATGAAATAGTCTCATCCTTGCTGACGGGGGAGATGAGACGAAAAAATATGGAGAGCCAGAATGGTGATGCCTTGTCTGTACGAGGACGGTCCCAGAACAGAAACAAAAATAAGTCATCGAGTGGGAGATCTAAATCTAGAGGGAGATATAAATCTCCAGGAAAACCTGTAAAGGTGGTGTGCTGGAAATGCCAAAAGGAAGGGCACTAAAAAAGGGACTGTAAATTTAAAGTTCCTGATAAAGGAAAGGAATCTGATGATGCTCCTTCTACAGAGGTGAAAACCACCTCAGATGAAGGTGGGAATGTGTACTTGGCTTCTTCAAGTACACATGTAGATCATGAGCCATGGTTGATTGACTCAGGTGCATCGTTTCACTTCACTCCCCATAGAGATTGGTTCTGTGAGTATGAGAAATATGATGGTGGTGATGTCTTCTTGGGGGATGACAAGAAGGCTAGAATCATTCGTCACGGAAAAGTAAAGTTGAAGTTGCAAGGTGGAAGGGTTAGAACACTTCCGCGTGTTCTTCATATTCCTGCATTAGCCAGAAATCTGATTTCTGTAAGCAAGCTGGATGATGCAGGTGTAAAAACAGTGTTCGAGAAGGATACCTGCAAGATGGTTCGAGGAGCACTGGTATTGATGCGGGGAGTTCGAATTAGAACTCTGTACAAGCTGCAAGGTAGCACTGTTATTGATGGGTGCAACAGTTTTGTGGTTCCTGAAAGTGGAGCAGAAAATCTAGTGGTCTCTGGAGAGAAGACCATGTTGTGGCATCAAAGGCTTGGACATATTGGAGAGAAGGGCCTTCGAATACTTCATGGTAAAGGTATGGTAGAAGGTATGAGTAATATCTCTCTGGATTTTGATTTCTGTGAAAATTGTGTATATGGGAAGCAGAATCGGGTGAGTTTCCCCTCTGGTAGTAAGAGGGTGAAACAGATATTAGAACTTGTGCACACTGATGTGTTTGGACCTGTGAAGGTTCCATCACTGGGCAAGTTTGTGTACTATGTATCATTTATAGATGACTTCTCAAGGAATACATGGATATATTTCCTTAAGAAGAAATCTGAAGTCTTTGACAAGTTTAAAGAATTCAAGGCTCTGGTGGAAAATCATACAGAGAAGAAGATAAAGGTGTTGAGGATAGATAATGGTGGAGAGTTTTATAGTAAGGAATTTGAAGAATTCTGTAAGAAGTGTGGTATAGCACGGCAGAAGACTACTCCATATACACCTCAGCAAAATGGAGTTGTAGAAAGAATGAAAAAGACGTTGATGGAAAGGGTAAGAATCATGCTCAGTGATGTCGGGTTAGGACAGGAATTCTGGGCAGAGGCGGTGGATACTGCATGTTACCTGGTCAATAGATCACCTTCATCAGAATTGGAGGATAATACTCCACAAGAGGTATGGACTGATAAGAAACCCTCTCTTTCACATCTGAGGGTATTTGGATGTGATGAATATGTACATGTTCTAAAGGAGAAACGAACCAAGTTGGATAGTAAATTTGAAAAGTGCATATTTATTGGGTATAAGGATGGTTTAAAGGGTTATAAGCTTTGGAACCCAGTAACAAGGAAGGTTGTGTACAGCCGAGATGTGGTGTTCAAAGAGGTGAAATATGTTATTAAACATGAAGTCCAACCAAAGGAACATGAGAAGATAGAGTTTGAGCTAAAGGAGGAAGAATCAGACTCTACAGCAGAGGAGGAATCAGAAGATGAAGAACCACAAACTCCGGGTCTGAGAAGATCAGTTCGAGAAAGAAGGCAGCCAGAAAGGTATAGTCCATATGCTTTCTGTTCAAATTTTTCTTTGTCTGTTACTGATGATGATCCCAGAACTATGAAGGAAGTAGTGGACTCAAAGGATGGAAAACTCTGGAAAGAGGCCATGGTTGATGAAATGGTGCCTTTGCACAAAAATGAGGCTTGGGATCAGGTGGAGTTGCCGACTGGAAGGAAACCCATTGGCAGCAAATGGGTGTTCAAAAAGAAGACAAATGCAGAAGGAAAAGTGGAGCAATACAAAGCTCGGTTGGTAGTAAAAGGTTATTCCCAGGTACCGGGAATTGATTTTGGTGATATTTCTTCTCCTGTTGCCAAGGTAAATTCTATTAGGTTACTTTTATTTGTTGTTGTTTCTTTTGATTTTGAGGTAGAACAGATGGATGTGAAGACAACATTTCTTCACAGGGATCTGGAAGAGGAGATCTACATGAAGCAACTTGAAGGTTTTGCAGTGAAGGGTAAGAAAGAACTAGTATGCAAGTTAAAGAAGTCTCTGTATGGGTTAAAGCAGTCACCAAGGATGTGGTATCAGAAATTTGATACATTTATACGGGGACTTGACTTCACCAGAAGAAAAGCATATCACTATGTGTATTTTAAATTAATTGGTGACCGTGTTATTTATCTGGTCTTGTATGTGGATGATATGTTGTTGGTTGGAAATGACAAAGAAATTATCTAGGATTTGAAGACCCAATTGTCCTCCAAATTCGACATGAAATATCTTGGTGCTGCAAACTATATTTTGGGCATGGAAATTAAAAGAGATCAGGTAAAGATGAAGCTCTGGTAAAACCAGAGGAAGTATGTCGAGACAATATTGCAGAGGTTTAATACGCAGGATAGTAAACTGGTGAAGGTTCCTATTCCTGTAGGTGTAAAGTTATCTGCTGAACAGCATCCCAAGACACAAGAAGAGGAAGAGGATATGTCCCGTGTTCCATATGTAAGTGCAGTCGGTAGCCTGATGTATGAAATGGTCTGTACTAGACCAGACATTGCACATGCAGTGGGAGTATTGAGCAGGTTTATGTCAAAACCAGGGAAGGAGCACTGGACAGTATTGAAGCGGGTTTTCAGGTATCTACGTGGCACTAGTGATTATGGTTTGTGCTACCAAGGAAGACTAGGATTAGACAAAGTGTTGGATATTCGTGGCTTTGTTGATGCAGACTGGGCTGGAGACTTGGATCAGAGAAGATCTACAAGTGGGTATGTGTTTAACCTATTTGGAGGTGAAGTCAATTGGATGAGTAAGAAACAGTCTGTAGTGGCACTATCAACTACAGAGGCAGAATACATGGCAGCCACTCATGCAAGCAAGGAAGCAGTTTGGTTGCAGAGATTATGTTCAAGTATGGGGTTAGTACAGGGAGCTATAAGGATAGACTGTGACAACCAAAGTGCAATTTTCTTAGCAAAGAACCCTGCTTATCATTCAAAGACAAAGCAGATTGATGTTTAGTATCACTTTGTGAGGGATATGATAGAAGAAAAAAAGGTGTTGTTGGTAAAGGTGGACACTTTGAAGAATACTGCAGATGCATTGACAAAATCTGTGAGCTCTGAGAAGTTCTCCTGGTGTATAGAAACAATCGGCATTTCAGGGCTAGAACAATGACTAAACTCTCATGTGGCCCTGTGTGGAAAGAAAACAACAAGTGGGAGATTGTTGGGTTGTGTTATGATCTTTCCATGACTAACCTACGTAGTGAACCAGGGTTTTAGAGGGGGAGCGGAGCCCCCCCTTCGTTGCGCCGATTGCGCAGCGGGGGGATCACAGGGGGGGCGGCAGCCCCCCTATCCGGGGGGGTTGAGGGGGGTGGGTAGCCCCCCTCTACGGGGTCTGAGGGCCAAGCCGAACACCAAATTGGTGTATGATACCCCCTTGTTTGTGGGACAAGGGACCCACCTTCACACAACGATTTCATTGCTAAGTCTACAAAGGCATACATACTCTACCCCCCCTGGTTTTGAACCTGTGACATCTTAGGAGGAAACCATAGAAATTATACAAGTTATTAATATAATAATTATTCCTAAATTTTGAATTTAAAAAATAAATAAATAAATTCAATCCAAATAAACTATTTTTATTATCTATAAATTGAAAATTTTCTAAATAACAAAAATCATTATTTTTTTTATAATTTTAATTATTTTAAATTTTATCAAAAATATAAATACATTCCTCCCTGATGGGGGTGTTGGGCTACGGAAGCCACCCGTCACGTGACAGATGAGAGTTGGTCATCGGTTAATGCGGGGGAGGGTAAGACATCATCCCCTCCACCACGTGATAGTAATTGCTCATGGGCTTACTTGCGAACCATTCTCCATTATATACATGCAATAGATTCACTCTAATTTGGGTTTCAATGGCGTCGTCACACCATCGATTAAATTGCATGGTTCATGAAGTTTTTTGGTTGTTCTATGGCTCACTGAACATTGTGCACTCCTCTGTGCTCTTATCTCTTCTGGTATTTGGGCTAGGGTGGTGGTTGTATGTTTTTTGCTCCTCCTTCGAGCCTAATTCGATACTCTCTCTCTCATTCCTGCAATTAGAGAAACTTTCCCTCTCCTTCCTAAACCGGAGGACATGTCGTCTATGAATCTGGTTGGTTCTAGGTTTAATTACCTTGCACTCTCTGGGTTTCTCACCTTGGTATTTTGGTGGGTGATTCTTGGGTTGCATGTGTCTAGTGTCTGTTGTTAGTTTTATTGGTTTCGGGTTTGTTGGTGGTGTCGTTCCCTTTAGGGTCGAGGAATTGGTTCAGGGGTGGTGTTGGTCTCCGGGAGTTCTTGTCTCTTGGCTCTTCCTTTTGAGGGTCACTGGTTTCAGACCTCCCTTTTGCGTCTCGTTGTGGCATTGGCATCAGTTTGGAATTTGGGAACCCGCTCTTCAAATTTCTCACCCGTGTTGTTTGTTATTACCCTTCTGGTCTTTTCCATTTTGGTCTCTCTCGCTTGTTTTGGTCTGGTGGTGAATTTTCTGTGGTGGGAACCTCTGCATTGGATTATTTTTCCCTCTTAGTTTGCGATGAGGTCTGATTGGCCTCTAGTGGAAGGTGGTTGTGCATTGGGGCTCTCAATTCTTGCCTCTGTCCGGCTGGGTTCTTTTCGGTGGCCTTTGGTTTATATTGGTCATTGTCTCCGAGACCTTGGATTTCTTTTGGACCCCATCATGAAGCCTAACCCTCGCTCTTCTCACGTCTTAGCCCCTACACAGACGGAAGGTTCACCTACTCAAATAGGTTCTTGTGGGGCACTGCAATTGTGTGTGGTGGCAGCCCTAGGCGAGGTGCAGGTTTAATAAGTGGTGTGGGGCGGGGGGGTCACGGATCCCGCGGGGGATAAATATCCTCAGTAGTTTCCATGACAAGTAGTCACAATAATATGTCAACTCAGTGTGGTCGTGGCACTGACAGAGGTGACCGACAATAGGGTCACGGTCGTGCTATGGCTTCTCAAGGTCGCAGCAGTCAAGGATGTGAGGGGTCAATAGGTCGGGCTCCTTCCAAGCATTCAGGGTCTTCCACAGTAGTCTAAGAGCTGGTGCAATCTATCATTTCTCGGTTAGAATCTCTTGATCGAGCCCAAAGGGAGGAGCATGAGGCCGTCATGGCCAAACTTGAACAACTCCAATACTTTCAGTGCCATGTTCATGAAAGGGTGGTGTTGTATGTAGTATACCTAGGGGAGATATTATGGGGTATGGGGTACAAAGGGAAGTACCCAAGGGAATAATGTAATAATGTGATGGATCATAGTTAATAAATAAAGTGGTTAACCTGCATCATGTAAGGGATCACTAGTAGTTAGGAATAATGTGATAAACCCATTATATTAGATATATGGTATTCAGAGACCCATGGTAATAACCCAGGGTATTGTATGTATGAAGCCTATATAGAGGCTAGAGACTCCCCATTGAGAGATGTCATGGATTATTGTATTGGCAAGCATATGGTTTGTGGAGTGTTCTCCTTCCTTAAGGAGTGTTGTATGGTGTTACCATGCCTTAAGGGTTTTGATTAATAAAGAGAAACATTTCTATATCCAGATCTTGTTATTTCTAGGCATATTTATATTTTCATATATTTGCAGGTCAGATCTATTACAAGTGGTATCAGAGCACTTTCTTTGGCAAAGCGGAGAGATTTTTTTTGTAGGAATTTTTGGGGCAACAAGCTTGAAAATCAGATCTAAAACTTCTGGTGCAAAATTTGCATATCTGGATTCTTTGTGAAAAATACCCAATTTCAAAAAAACAATCGGCTAAATCGAAGTCTGGATGAGGGTGATATCGCTGATTTAAAATTCAGCTGTGTTGCAAAAAAAATTCTAACGACCATTCATGGACGGCGGATCTCCAGATAATTTTTGCATTTTTTGTGGAAAATTTTGAGAAACTAATTGCATATATGATATCCTCTTAAAAAATTACCCAATTTGAAACAAAAATTGGTCATATCGGAGTCTGGATGAGGGAGATATCGTTGATTTAAAATCAGATCTGTTTTCAGAATTTTTTGTGGCAGTGAGACTGTTGCAACACGAATCTGAAATTCCAGAGTGCCCAGATCGGGATTTCTATCACATAAGATGATGCAGAATGGTTGTTCCATTTCCAACAATAGACTATAATAAGGATTCTGAGCCATATTGACAGAGTTGTGCCCATTTTAAATTTGTCGCTGAAAGTAGGTAATTTTTTTTTCAAAACCTTCATTCTACTTCATGGCTTCTACTGAGTTGATTTTTACAGGAAAAGATGATGGCCCTACTATTGAAGAATTCATAAAAAGGGCAAAGTTATCATTTGGGAAATATTGGAGACCTTTAGCATGGCCTCTTTATAAAGATGACGCTGCCATATGGTGGAGCTCACTTGACAGCAAGAAGTTGTCCAAACTTTCGGATGAAGAATTTGAAAAACTCCTTTTGGACAAATGGTCTCATGCTACACAACATGAGAATGAAACATGGAAAGGGTTATTTTTTGATGATATCTCCTTATTACAGGTTCATGGATGTATTCAGAAAGAGAAGATAATTGTGTCTATCAATCCTAATAGCAAGCATAATTTTATTAATGTTCATTTGGCTAAAAGATTGCAAGTCTCAACCAAACAAATGGAGCACACACAGGTTAATAATGAGCAGGTGCAAGTTTATAAAGATTTGAAGATTTCTATGGATAAGTATGTATTGCATTCTGATTTTTATGCTTCAGATATAGCTAATGTGGATGTTGTTTTGGGATACCCTTGGATGGAATCTGTTGGTACTATCAATATTAATGTGTAGAAAAAATTCTTGAAGATCTGGTATAAAAAGAAGAAAATTACATTATAGGATATTTCCATCAATAAATAGGTAGAGTCCAAGGAGGCTGAAGCAGAAAATGTTGCAGGTATTGATACATCAAATGAGGAGTCCGTGGTTGAAGTAATACTGGAAGATAAGCAACAAGTGCAGGTGCCACAACATGTACCAGATACCAATCAGGCTCCATTAGGGGTGAATTAAAGAAAGATACACCATTGGTTAAAACTTCAGCATATCACCACCCACATCACCCAATAAGAAAACAACCAACATGATGGCAACAAATTAGCAACAAGGACAACAACCCCCACACGACAGATAGAGAGGTGCAAAGATCCAACCGCAACACATCAAACAGATGAACCACCAAGATCAACTCCATCTCAAGCGAGCGAGGCACCAGCTAGATCGAGTAATCACTTGTCTCTAGGATGGCTAGATGCATGTTTATGGTACCAATGGACTACTCTTTTGAGTAGATCTTATTATTTGTGTTCTTCTTATGTTTCAGGGACGAAACATGTTTAAGGGGGGTGGAATGTAGTATACCTAGGGGGGATATTATGGGGTATGGGGTACAAAGGGAGGTACCCAAGGGAATAAGGTAATAATGTGATGGGCCATAGTTAATAAATAAAGTGGTTAACCCACATCATGTAAGGGACCACTATTAGTTAGGAATAATGTGATAAGCCCATTGCATTAGATATATGGTATTGATAAACCCATGGTAATGACCCAAGGTATTGTATGTATGAAGCCTATATAGAGGCTAGAGACTCTTCATTGAGAGATGTCAAAGATTATTGTATTGGCAAGCATATGGCTTGTGGAGTGTTCTCCTTCCTTAAGGAGTGATTTTATGGTGTTACCCCACCTTAAGGGTTTTGATCAATAAAGAGAAGCATTTCTATATACAGATCCTGTTATTTCTGTACATATTTCTATGTTCATATATTTGCAGGTCAGATCTATTACAAGTGGTGTCAGAGCACTTTCTTGGGCAAAGCGGAGAGATTTTTTTTTAAAGAAAGGTTTCTCTTTATTAATCAAAACTCTTAAAGTACAGGGCTAGATAATCCTGCTTCAATTACCTCTAATGACTGATTATGATCACTGGTGTTTTTCTTGTTCTTCTCATTTTCTGGTATGTTGGGCCTCTCAAGCTATGGACCTCTCACTTGGCAATTTTGCTTTTTGTTTGTTGTATGGTTATCGCATTGGTCAACAAACCTGGTCGGGGTGAGACCACATGCATTTTGACATCTCTGTATATGCTCTTTGATTAATAGAAACCTTTCGACTTACAAATTATATATATATATATATATAGATATAGATATATATATATATATATATATATATATATATATATATATCTAGATACATACATTCCACCAAAGTGTATAGAGATTATATAAAACATAAGGACTTTGAGGGGGTAGGGGGCTTGGTGGTTGAACCCTAGTCGCCATCACCCCCTGTTTCGTGTGATCCTCTATCTTTCATGTGGCTCGAGTGATGCCATGGCCTATGCCTTTCCCGTTGCATGTGGTTTTCTCAGCATATTGGATCGTGCTTGGGGTCCCCTCTTTTGCAGGTGTCGCCTTTGAGTGTTTTCTTCGTTTGTCACATGCTTGGGTCCCACTGTTTTGGCCATGACCACTTGTCGTTGTTCTGTCGTCGGTCATAGTTTGTTCTCTATCGTTGTCTTTGTCGTTTGAATAGGTTTGACTATTGTTCTGATGTGGTTTTCTTCTTGGCTTAGGGGTTGTCGTGTATGTTGCTTCTGTGTCAGTGTTCCATGGCCTTTCGTCGTCTCTCACTAGGTTTTGACCCGAGTTTATTAGGTGCCCTCTTGGTGAAGTGTGTGGACCTTGCACCCCTTAATTTTCTAGATTTTCTGTTGGGGTTGCGCAACCCTCTTTATAATGAAGGCTACTCGTATATGGGCGTGTTTGGTGCTCCCCTTAGAGCTATTTGTTGGGCTATGTGCCCAGTTTTTGTTTTTTACAGATATGTGGCCTAGGGTTGTCTTTAGGGTTTTTCTTTTATTATTTGTATGTAAGACATTTTTCTCAAATGTTGATTCTTTCTAGAATGCGCTTGCGCATATATGAAATGTAATTTTCTTCTTCTTTGATGAATAAAATTACGCGCATTTTTTCACTGAAAAAGTGTATAGAGATTATTATGTCGAGAGGCGCTCTCTAGCTCAGTATGGTAGAAATGTTGTAATGTAATGGCCTATTTAACATTTTGATAGTCAACTTACATAAAAATAAAAATAAAAATAAAATAAAATAAAAAATAATAATGTAATGGAATGTAACATTTTAACTCAATCAAAATAAATTAAAAAATAAATAAATAAATAAAAATAACCCTATAAAAATAAAAATGGTTCATGGTTTTCATGTGGAAAATAGTCTATTTAAAGGGGGAAATCAAACTAGCCACGATCCATCTTAACTTTGGATCTACCAAGCACTTAAAGGGATCAAATCTATTAAGATGCAAACCTCTTTAGGGTGAAAAGAGATTTGATCCCTCTCGCCGTTTAGTAAATCTGAAGTTAAAATTGATCTAGATTGATTACTTACAAATATACACATACTTTGTTGATCTTCATTACTATTAGTTATTGTATGTTAAAGCTATTAAAACCACAATAACACTTCTTGAGAATTTTAATCCACATTAATATGACTAATATAGAAAGAGAATATCTTATTTATGATTTCATTGCATATTGATATAATAATATAACAATTAAAACATATTCTTTATTAAAAAGAAAATTCACGTTAATATAGATATTATTAAAACCAGAGTGTGATAAGTTTTTATCTCACTTAAGAGTGAAGTAGATGCTTAATATAACCAGTTATATTTTGAGTAGGGGTTTTATCTTTATTTTATTTTTTTAATTTAAAATAAAATAATTAAAGAAGTGACTCATTTAATGCAAAAGGATAATTTTTTTTAAATGTTAATTAAAGATTTATATTAATTTGAAACAAACATATATTGTATTTTTTGTGATTATTGGCTTGTAATTTAAGAAATTATATTAATCGTATATTGTAATTTAAGAAATTATATTAATGGTCTAGAAAGGTTGTTTTTAGTCAAGTAAATGGTTTTTTTTTAGAGTCACGTAAATATGTAAATAAGAGTATAAAAATTTAGAATTTTACTATGACACTGTGTTTTATCATTTTCTAGGATTGTAATTTTGTTACTTCTAGTATGGAAAACAAAAATCATAAGAGAAGTCATCTAATTGGATAAAGAATCCACTTGAATAATATCGCGTGCCCCTGTATCCTCCTCAAAGTTGAAAAATTCCAAATCATCTACCTTCTTAGCCAACATTGAGACCTTGTCATTGAGTTTCCTCAACTGCATTTGCACATCGTTTTTACTAATCAAGATTTCTTGTTGAGCTTCCAATTGTTCCACAAGTACTTTAACCATTATTGTTTTTATTTGCTAGTACAGATCTATAGTTTGAAAGAATATGGTTTGTCTAGTGTGATTATTCCCTATCTTAGGAATCCAACTGCCAACCTCTTCCTCCATTTCAGTATCTGAAAGAAATCTCGGCTCCACCCTTGCTTCCTATTATGCAATATAAATTTCCCTTTGAATCTTAGTTGGAGAATTTTCCATATGGGAAACTATAGACCATTTTGCCACCTATTGAGCTCTCAGATAGGGAGGGTGCCTATTTCTATGTTGGCCTTGATGTTTTGTAGACATGTTAACTATTAACATCGAAGAACAAGGGAAGAGAGACAAGGTCAATATACAAAGACATGGAGTAATAAGGAAAAGGGTCTCCTGATTATAGCATAAAGTATACATAAAATGTTGATTTCCATAAGGGAGGAGCCATAAAGTGTTGAGAGTTACTAGGAATAGAGCTAAAGACTAGAGAGAAGATTAAAACCTGAAGACTTCCTGAAATAAAAATTGGATGGGAAATGCAGGAAGCACTTCCTTCCACATAGAAGGTTGTTAGCATGCACCATCAAAATAACAAGTCCACATCTAAAAGCCACAAATGAACCAAAATTGTGAGAACAACCCAAAGGGAGACTTGCCACCATCAAACTAGAGCAAAAAAACACAAACAAATAAAGACTCTAGCCTTACAACCACTCTGGATAAGGTTTGATTTCGTAGCACCTAAATAATCGAAGTCTATAAAAACCAAGAATACCAAGTAATAGAAGGGTAATAATACCAAATAGTTTAATGTTCTCTTACCAAAACCCTCTTTAAGTTTCCAACTTCTTAGACATTCTCCCCATTCTTCATTGTGAGAGACAGGTTGTCGTGTTTGTAATGAACACTATGATGATTCATTGAGGGAAGGGGTCATTGAACCATGTCTCAAGATAAATTCCACTGTGAAGAAAACCACGGGCCTTTCTGCATGATCCTCGCATTGAGCCAACTATCAAGAGTATGGATCATTAATTTGTTGCTTCAACCAATAACTATCTTTTATTAAGGTCATTTCCATTTGATGATGGGACACCTGTAGTGGGGAAGAGAGGATAAATTATTGTTGAATATATTAAAATTATATAAAATTTAAATGGAAATGTATAAACTTGTTTAAATTAATTAAATTATAAATTTATCAAGTAAGGAGAAAGATAAAATATTTGAAAATGTAAATATTTGATCTACACTTTAAGGGATTTTATCCTTTTTATATATATATATATATATATAGATATCCAATTTAATTGTTGCAATTGTTGTTTTAATTTAGTCTTTTGTTAACTTATGCTAAGTTAGTGTTATATTATGTTATATAACTTTCATAAGATGTATATTTTAACCCAACCATTATATATAGGCCTATAACGATATGTAGGCCTTGAGTTGTTGATTAATGTAATATGTAATTTTCTTATGAAATAAAAGTATTATATTTTTTCTTTTATAGTATATATATATATATATATATATATATATATATATATATATATATATAATACTTTTATTTCATAAGAAAATTACATATTACATTAATCAACAACTCAAGGCCTACATATCGTTATAGGACTACAATCATAAGGCAGGAACTGTAATATGTCCTTCCATCTCACAAAGATAAAAAAACTATAAACAATCGAATATATCATAGCCTTTCCAAAACACATACTAACAATTCATTGCTAAAAACACCAAAAAACAAACATAGCCATTTTTTTGCAAAAGAGAGGTACAATCTATAATAAATATTGAGGAGGTTGTTTAGTAAGCACTAGTGCGATAACCTTATACAAGAACATAATTTCCAACTTTGATGTGATCCCTCTTGGACCATTACTTCACTAATAAATTTAGCTCCTTGAAGATGAGATTGAATAATATATTGAAAAAATTATCTTTTTACCCTTTTGCCTAGTCCATTAAGCCTACTAGACCCATGTTCGAAAGTTAATTTTTACCTACATCACATAGATAATTAGTTGACTTTCAACAAACAATTGAAGTGAATTTATTCAAATTTCTACCATAATCCTCAATAAGGCTACTAGGGCATACAATTATGCCCACTTGTTCAAGTTATGGCCCATTTTTAAATGCAAAGAGAAGAAACAAGTTTCATTTTTATATAACACTACCCAAATGTTGAATGTACTAGGATTCCCTTAGAGGCCTCATAAAAAAAACCCCTTGCCATGTCCTCAACAATTTCCATTGCCCAAACCTAATTAGGGAATTTCCTTCTCTTTTTTCTACTTATTCCCTCAAAGAAATATTTGATTCTGCAAAACAACTATAACACATTAGTTTCTTTATCCTAAAACATAGCTTCATTTATTGTTAGACATAAAGCCTAGTTTATGATCAAAGGAAAATCTCTCATTGCCTTAACCTATGGGTTCAATCATCCACCATTTTTTGACAGCTTTAGTTGAAGTTTGACCACTCTAAAACACTATTCCTCCAATCAAAATTTATGCACTAGACCAAATTTCAACATAAAAATGAAAACAAAGAAGAAGGTGATAAACACATTCACCTTATTCTCTACATAGAAACCATATAGAGAGACCATACCATGCTCCCTTTTGGAGCACTTTCCAATTCGGGACGTTGTTTCTAAAGACATCCAGAAGAATAGTTTAAGTTTTGAAGGGGACTTTATTTTCCATATGCTCTTATAGTACCAATCTGGTTCAAATTGAAGGTCATGCACAAATAGAGAAATATTCGAGTTTCACCATATAGTTGCATTAATGAGATCCATGGATGAGACTAACATGTTATGTCTTGGCTTCAATTGTTATCTCTTGTGTATAGGCTCTCCATTCAACTACCAAACCATCTACCAGTTCTAGATCCTTAATTTACCTCTAGTCCCCACAACATTTTCCCTAAAATTTTGCACTCCTCCATAATGGCCAATAAATCATCCTCAATCAACACATAAGTACCTAGATAGAACTCTATCGGTCTTCCATTGCAGCTAAGACTCCTATTCATTTGAAATAAATATAACACATCCTTTAACTCCTTTGTTACAACTTCCATCAGTAGCTCATTTTTCTCATCATTGCTAAATCTAGAAAATTTAGATGCTAAATTAACAATCTTAACTATATTTGTTATACCAAGGAATTTAAACAAAATTTGAAGTGACTTACCCCTTCTTTAACAATATCTTTGAACTTGGTTACCTTTGAATGATCCTCTTAGTATCCTAGAGGGTATCACTAGCCTTCCCAAATGTTTCATATACTAGGATTCCCTTAGAGGCCTCATAAAAAAAGCCCCTTGCCATGTCCTCAACAATTTCCATAACCCAAACCTAATTAGGGACTTTCCTTCTCTTCTATCTACTTGTTCCCTCAAAGAAATATTTGATTCTACAAAACAACTAGCACAAATTAGATTCTTTATCCTAAAACATAACTTCATTTATTGATAGCCATAAAACCTAGTTTATGGTCAAAGGAAAATCTCATTGCCTTAACCTATGGGTTCATCCATCCACCATTTTTTGAAAGCTTTGAAGTTTGACCACTCTAGACCGTTAATCCTACAATCAAAATTTATGCACTAAATCAAAGTTTAACATAAAAATGAAAACAAAGAAGAAGGTGATAAACACATTCACCTTATTCTCTACATAGAAAGCATATAACATGACCATACCATGCTCTCTTTTGGAGCACCTCCCAAGTCATAAATTTGTTTCTAAAGACATCCAAAAGAATGGTTAAATTTTTGAAGGGCCCTTTATTTTCCATATACTCTTATAGTACTAATTTGGTTCAAATTGAAGGTCATGCACAAATAGAGAAGTATATTCGAGTTTCACCATATAGTTGCATTAATGAGATCCTTGGATGAGACTAACATGTTATGTCTTGTCTTCAATTGTTAGGTCTTGTGTGTAGGTCCTCCATTCAACTACCAAACCACCTACAGGTTCTAGAACCTTAATTTACCTCTAGTCCTTATTAGGAGTTTTATTTGATGTTCTAAATCCCCTAATATTAAATTATAGACCAAGGATCGTAGTCTTTGAGTCACACTGCGTATTGATTCAGATTCGGAGTTAAGTACATAGTATTTGATTTTCTTTCTAAAAATGTTGAAGTAAAGAAGCCTATTTACCCTAATTCTATTTTATTTAATGCAAGAGGATATATTTTTTTTAAACGTTAGTTAAAGATTTATATTAATTTGAAACAAAAATATATTGTATTCTTTTGTGATTTTTGGCTTGTAACTTAAGAAATTATATTAATTGTATAGAAGGGTTGTTTTTAGTCAATTAAATGATTTTTTTAGAGTCACATAAATATGTAAATAAGAGAGTATAAAATTTTAGAATTCTACTATGAAATTGTGTTTAATCATTTTCTAGGATTGTAACTTTGTTGCTTCTAGTATGGAAAACAAAAATTATAAGAGAAGTCATATCTAATTGGATAAAGAATCCACTTGAATAATATCACGTGCCCTTGTATCATCCTCAAAGTTGGAAAATTCCAAATCATCTACCTTCTTAGCCAACATTGAGACCTTGTCATTGAGTTTCCTCAACTGCATTTTCACATCAGTTTTACTAAGCAAGATTTCTTGTTGAGCTTCCAATTGTTCCACAAGTACTTTACCCAATATTGTTTTTATTTGCTAGGACAGAACTATAGTTTGAAATAATGTGGTTTGTCTAGTGTGATTATTCCCTATCCTAGGAATCCAACTAAAAACCTCTTCCTCCACTTCAGTATCTGAAAGAAATCTTCGCTCCACCCTTGCTTCCTATTAAGCATTATAAATTTCCCTATGAATATTAGTTGGCTAATTTTCCATATGGGCCACTATATACCATTTTTCCACCTATTGAGCTCTCAGATAGGGAAGGTTCTTGTTTCCATGGTGGCCTTGATGTTTTGTAGACATGTTAACTCTTAACATTGAAGAACAAGGGAAGAGAGACAAGGTCAATATACAAAGAGAGGGAGTAATAACAAAAAGAGTCTCCTTCTTATAGCATAAAGTATACATAAAATGTTGATATCCATAGGGTAGGAGCAATAAATTGTTGAGAGTTACCAGGAATAGAGGTAAATATTAGAGAGAAGATTAAAACCTAAAGACATCTTGAAATCAAAATTGGATGGGAAATGTTGGAAGAACTTCCTTCCACATAGAAAGTTGCTAGCACGCACCATCGAAATAACAAGTCCACATCTAAAAGCCACAAAGGAACCAAAATTACAAGAACAACCCAAAGAGAGACTCGCCACTATCGAACTAGAGAAAAAAATAGAAACAAATAAAGACTCTAGCCTTACAACCACTCTGGACAAAGTTTTATTTCTTAGCACCTAAATAATCAAAGTCTATAAAAACCAACAATACCAAGTAATAGAAGGGTAATACTACCAAATAGTTTAATGTTCTCTTACCAAAACCCTCTTTAAGTTTCCAACTTCTTAGTCATTCTCCCCATTCTCCATTGTGAGAGCCAGGTTGTCGTGTTTGTAATGAACACTATGATGATTCATTGAGGGACGGGGTCATTGAACCATGTCTCAAGATAAATTCCACTGTGAAGAAAACCACGGGCCTTTCCGCATGATCCTCACATTAAGCCAATTGTCAAGTGTATGGATCGTTAATCTGTTGCTTCGACCAATAACTATCTTTCATTAAGGTCATTTCCATTTGATGATGTGAAACCTGTAGTGGGGAAGAGAGGATAAACTATTGTTGAATATATTAAAATTATATAATAAATGGAAATGTATAAACTTGTTTAAATTAATTAAATTATAAATTTATCAAGAAAGGAGAAAGATAAAATATTTGAAAATATAAATATTTTATCTACACTTTACGGGATTTCATCCTTTTGATATATATATATATATATATATATATATATATATATATATATATATAATTCAATTGTTGCAATTGTTGTTTTAGTTTATTTTTTTTAATTATGCTAAGTTAGTGTTATATTATGTTACATAACGTATATTTTAACCCAATCATTATATATATTATATATATATTATATATATATATATATATTATATATATATATATATATATATATATATATATATATATATAAACAAAAAATGTAATACTTTTATTTCATAAGAAAATTACATATTACATTAATCAACAACTCAAGGGTTACATATCGTTATAGGACTACAATCATAAGGCGAGAATAGTAATATGTCCTTCCATGTCACAAAGATAACAAACTATAAACAATCAAATTTATCATAGCCTTTCCAAAACACATACTAAAAATTCATTGCTAAAAACACCAAAAAACAAACATAGCCAATTTTTGCAAAAGAGAGGGACAATCTGTAATAAATATTGAGGAAGTTGATTAGTAAGCACTAGTTCGGTAACCTTATACAAGAACATAATTTCCAACTTTGATGTGATCCCTAACTTGGACCATTAATTCACTAAGAAATTTAGCTCCTTGAAGATGAGATTGAATAATATATTGAAAATTTTATCTTTTTAGCCTTTTGCCTAGTCCATTAAGCCTACTAGACCCATGTTCGAAAGTTAAATTTTACCTACATCCCATATATAATGAGTTGAGTGTCACCAGAAAATTGAAGTGAATTTATACCCATTTCTACCATAATCCTCAATAAGGCTACTAGGGCATACAATTATGCACACTTGTTCAAGTTATGGCCTATTGTTAAATGCAAACAGACAAAACAAGTTTTATTTTGATATAACACTGTCCAAATGTTGCATGTACTAGGATTCCCTTAGAGGCCTCGTTAAAAAAGGCCCCTTTCCAAGTCCTCAACAATTTCCATTGCCCAAACCTAATTAGGGATTTCCTTCTCTTTTTTATACTTATTCCCTCAAAGAAATATTTGATTATACAAAACAACTATAACACATTAGATTCCTTGTCCTAAAACATAGCTTCATTTATTGTTAGACATAAAACCAGTTTATGATCAAAGGAAAATCTCTCATTGCCTTAACCTATGGGTTCATCCATCCACCATTTTTTGAAAGCTTTAATTGAAGTTTGACCACTCTAGAACGTTAATCCTCCAATCAAAATTTATGCACTAGACCAAAGTTCAACATAAAAATGAAAACAAAGAAGAAGGTGATAAACACATTCACCCTATTCTCTACATAGAAAGCATATAGCGGGACCATACCATGCTCCCTTTTGGAGCACTTTCTGATTCAGGTCTTTGTTTCTAAAGACATCGAAAGGAATAGTTTAATTTTTGAAGGGGGTTTATTTTCCGTATGCTCTTATAGCACCAATTTGGTTCAAATTGAAGATCATGCACAAATAGAGAAGTATATTCGAGTTTCACCATTTAGTTGCATTAATGAGATCCTTGGATGAGACTAACTTGTTATGTCTTGGCTTCAATTGTTAGCTCTTGTGTATAGGTCCTCCATTCAACTACTAAACCACCTATAGGTTCTAGATCCTTAATTTACCTCTAGCCCTTATTAGGAGTTTTATTTGTTGTTCTAAATCCCCTAATATTAAATTATCGACCAAGGATCGCAGTCTTTGAGTCACACTGCGTATTGATTTAGATTTGGAGTTAAGTATAGAGTATTTGATTTTCTTTCTAAAAATGTTGAAATAAATAAGTCTATTTACCCTAATTCTATTTTATTTAATGCAAGAGGATATTTTTATTTTTTATTTTTTTAAATGTTAATTAAAGATTTATATTAATTTGAAACAATAATATATTGTATTCTTTTGTGATTATTGGCTTGAAATTTAAGAAATTATATTAATTCTATAGAAGGGTTGTTTTTAGCCAAGTAAATGGTTTTTTTAGAGTCACATAAATATGTAAATAAGAGAGTATAAAATTTTAGAATTCTACTATGAAACCATGTTTAATCATTTTCTAGGATTGTAACTTTGTTGCTTATAGTATGGAAAACAAAAATTATAAGAGAAGTCATATCTAATTGGATAAAGAATCCACCTGAAAAATATCACGTGCCCCTGTATCCTCCTCAAAGTTGGAAAATACCAAATCATCTACCTTCTTAGCCAATGTTGGGACCTTGTCATTGAGTTTCCTCAACTGCATTTTCACTTCATTTTTACTAAGCAAAATTTCTTGTTGAGCATCCAATTGTTCCACAAGTACTTTACCCATTATTGTTTTTATTTGCTAGTACAAATCTATAGTTTGAAAGAATATGGTTTGACTAGTGTGATTATTCCCTATCTTAGGAATCCAACTACCAACCTCTTCCTCCACTTCAATATCTAAAAGAAATCTCCGCTCCACCCTTGCTTCCTATATGCATTATAAATTTCCCTATGAATCTTAGTTGGAGAATTTTCCATATGGGCCACTATAGACCATTTTTCCACCTATTGAGCTCTCAGATAGGGAGGGTTCCTATTTCCATGTTGGCCTCGATGTTTTGTAGTCATGTTAACTCTTAACATCAAAGAAAAAGGGAAGAGAGACAAGGTTAATATACAAAGAGAGGGAGTAATAAGGAAAAGAGTCTCCTGCTTATAGCATAAAGTATACATAAAATTTTGATATCCATAGGGGAGGAGCCATAAAGTATTGAGAGTTTCCAGGAATAGAGCTAAATATTAGAGAGAAGATTAAAACCTAAAGACTTCTTGAAATAAAAATTGGATGGGAAATGTAGGAAGCACTTCCTTCCACATAGAAGGTGCTAGCACGCACCATCAAAATAACAAGTCCACATCTAAAAGCCACAAAGGAACCAAAATTGCGAGAATAACCCAAATAGAGACTTGCCACCATCGAACTAGAGCAAAAAAACACAAACAAATAAAGACTCTAGCCTTACAACCACTCTGGACAATGTTTGATTTCTTAGCACCTAAATAATCAAAGTCTATAAAAACCAAGAATACCAAGAAATAGAGTAATACTACCAAATAGTTTAATGTTCTCTTACCAAAACCCTCTTTAAGTCTCCAACTTCTTAAACATTCTCCCCATTCTTCATTGTGAGAGCCAGGTTGTTGTGTTTGTAATGAACACTATGATGATTCATTGAGGGAAGGTGTCAATGAACCATGTCTTGAGATAAATTCCACTGTGAATAAAACCATGGGCCTTTCTGCATGATCCTCACATTGAGCCAATTGTCAAGTGTATGGATCGTTAATCTGTTGCTTCGACCAATAACTATCTTTCATTAAGGTCATTGCCATTTGATGATATGACACCCATAGTGGGGAAGAGAGGATAAATTATTGTTGAATATATTAAAATTATATAAAATTTAAATGGAAATGTATAAACTTGTTTAAATTAATTAAATTATAAATTTATCAAGGAGAAATATAAAATATTTGAAAATATAAATATTCCATCTACCCTTTAAGGGATTTTATCCTTTTGATATATATATATATATATATACACACAATTTAATTGTTGCAATTGTTGTTTTAGTTTAGTTTTTTGTTAACTTATGCTAAGTTAGTGCTATATTATGTTACATAATGTATATTTTAACCCAACCATTATATATATATATATATATATATATATATATATATATATATACAAAAAATGTAATACTTTTATTTCATAAGAAAATTACATATTACATTAATCAACAACTCAAGGTTTACATATCGTTATAGGACTACAATCATAAGGCGAGAATTGTAATATGTCCTTCCATATCACAAAGATAACAGACTATAAACAATCAAATTTATCATAGCCTTTCCAAAACACATACTAACAATTCATTGCTAAAAACACCAAAAAACAAACATAGCCAATTTTTGCAAAAGAGAGGTACAATCTGTAATAAATATTGAGGAGGTTGTTTAGTAAGCACTAGTTTGGTAACCTTAAGAACATAATTTACAAATTTGATGTGATCCCTAACTTGGACCATTACTTCACTAAAAAATTATATTTTTAACCATTTGCCTAGTCCATTAAGCCTACTAGATCCATGTTCGAAAGTTAAATTTTACCTACATCCCATATATAATGAGTTGGGTGTCACCAAATAATTGAAGTGAATTTATACCAATTTCTACCATAATCCTCAATAAGGCTACTAGGGCATACAATTATGCCCACTTGTTTAAGCTATGGCATATTGTTAAAAGCAAAGAGAAGAAACAAGTTTTATTTTGATATAACACTGCCCAAATGTTGCATGTACTAGGATTCCCTTAGAGGCCTCGTAAAAAAAAACCCCTTGTCAATTCCTCAACAATTTTCATAGCCAAAACCTAATTAGGGAATTTCCTTCTCTTTTTCTACTTATTCCCTCAAAGAAATATTTGATTATACAAAACAACTATAACACATTAGATTATTTGTCCTAAAACATAGCTTCTTTATTGTTAGTCATAAAGCCTAGTTTATGATCAAAGGAAAATATCGCATTTCCTTAACCTATGGGTTCATCCATCCACCATTTTTTGAAAGCTTTAGTTGAAGTTTGACCACTCTAGAATGCTAATCCTCCAATCAAAATTTATGCACTAGACCAAAGTTCAACATAAAAATGAAAACAAAGAAGAAGGTGATAAACACATTCACCTTATTCTCTACATAGAAAGCATATAGCAGGACCATATCATGCTCTCTTTTGAAGCACTTTCTGATTCGGGACTTTGTTTCTAAAGACATCGAAAGGAATATTTTAATTTTTGAAGGGGGGTTTATTTTCCATATGCTCTTATAGCACCAATTTGGTTCAAATTGAAGGTCATGCACAAATTGAGAAGTATATTCGAGTTTCACCATATAGTTGCATTAATGAGATCCTTGGATGAGACTAACATGTTATGTATTGGCTTCAATTGTTAGCTCTTGTGTATAGGTCCTCCATTCAACTACCAAACCACCTATAGGTTCTAGATCCTTAATTTACCTCTAGTCATTATTAGGAGTTTTATTTGTTGTTCTAAATCCCCTAATATTAAATTATCAACCAGGGATCGTAGTCTTTGAGTCACACTGCGTATTGGTTCAGATTCGGAGTAAAGTACAGAGTATTTGATTTTCTTTCTAAAAATGTTGAAGTAAAGAAGCCTATTTACCCTAATTCTATTTTATTTAATGCAAGAGGATATTTTTAATTTTTATTTTTTTTAAATGTTAATTAAAGATTTATATTAATTTGAAGCAAAAATATATTGTATTCTTTTGTGATTATTGGCTTGTAATTTAAGAAACTATATTAATTGTATAGAAGGGTTGTTTCTAGTCAAGTAAATGGTTTTTTTAGAGTCACATAAATATGTAAATAAGAGAGTATAAAATTTTAGAATTCTACTGTGAAACTGTGTTTAATCATTTTCTAGGATTGTAACTTTGTTGCTTCTAGTATGGAAAACAAAAATTATAAGAGAAATCATATCTAATTGGATAAAGAATCCACTTGAATAATATCACGTGCCCCTGTATCCTCCTCAAAGGTGGAAAATTCCAAATCATCTACCTTCTTAGCCAACATTGAGACCTTGTCATTGAGTTTCCTCAACCACATTTTCACATCATTTTTACTAAGCAAGATTTCTTGTTGAGCTTCCAATTGTTCCACAAGTACTTTAACCATTATTGTTTTTATTTGCTAGTATAGATCTATAGTTTGAATGAATATGGTTTGTCTAGTGTGATTATTCCCTATATTAGGAATCCAACTCCCAACCCCTTCCTCCACTTCAGTATCTGAAAGAAATCTCCACTCCACCCTTGCTTCCTATTATGCATTATAAATTTCCCTATGAATCTTAGTTGGAGAATTTTCCATATGAGCCACTATAGACCATTTTTCCACCTATTAAGCTATCAGATAGGGAGGGTTCCTATTTCCATGTTGGCCTCGATGTTTTGTAGACATGTTAACTCTTAAAATTGAAGAACAAGGGAAGAGAGACAAGGCCAATATACAAAGAGAGGGAGTAATAAGGAAAAGAGTCTCCTGCTTATAGCATAAAGTATACATAAAATGTTGATATCCATAGGGAGGGAGCCATAAAGTCTTGAGAGTTACCAGGAATAGAGCTAAAGATTAGAGAGAAGATTAAAACCTAAAGACTTCTTGAAATAAAAATTGGATGGGAAATGTAGGAAGCACTTCCTTCCACATAGAAGGTTGCTAGCATGCACCATCAAAATAACGAGTCCACATCTAAAAGCCACAAAGGAACCATAATTGTGAGAACAACCCAAAGAGAGACTCGACACCATCGAACTAGAGCAAAAAAAGCAAAAACAAATAAAGACGCTACCCTTACAACCACTCTGGACAAGGTTTGATATCTTAGCACCTAAATGATCAAAGTCTATAAAAACCAACAATACCAAGTAATAGAAGGGTAATACTACCAAATAGTTTAATGTTCTCTTACCAAAACCCTCTTTAAGTTTTCAGCTTCTTAGACATTCACCCCATTCTTCAATGTGAGAGCTAGGTTGTCGTGTTTGTAATGAACACTATGATGATTCATTGAGTGAAGGGGTCATTGAACCGTGTCTCGAGATAAATTCCACTATGAAGAAAACCATGTGCCTTTCATGCATGATCCTCACATTGAGCCAATTGTCAAGTGTATGGATCGTTAATTTGTTGCTTCGACTAATAACTATCTTTCATTAAGGTCATTGCCATTTGATGATATGACACCTGTAGTGGGGAAGAGAGGATAAATTATTGTTGAATATATTAAAATTATATAAAATTTAAATGGAAATGTGTAAACTTGTTTAAATTAATTAAATTATAAATTTATCAAGTAAGGAGAAACATAAAATATTTGAAAATATAAATATTTCATATACCCTTTAAGGGCTTTTATCCTTTTGATATATATATATATATATATATATATATATATATATATATATATATATATATCCAATTTAATTGTTGCAATTGTTGTTTTAGTTTAGTTTTTTGTTAACTTATGTTAAGTTAGTGTTATATTATGTTACATAATGTATATTTTAACCCAACCATTATATATATATATATATATATATATATATATAACAAAAAATGTAATATTTTTATTTCATAAGGAAATTACATATTACATTAATCAACAACTCAAGGCTTACATATCATTATAGGACTACAATCATAAGGCGAGAACTGTAATATGTGTTTCCATCTCACAAAGATAACAGACTTTAAACAATCAAATTTATCATAGCCTTTCCAAAACACATACTAACAATTCATTACTAAAAACACCAAAAAACAAACATAGCCAACTTTTGCAAAAGAGAGGTACAATATGTAATAAATATTGAGGAGGTTGTTTAGTAAGAACTAGTTCGGTAACCTTATACAAGAACATAATTTCCAACTTTGATGTGATCCCTAACTTGGACCCTTACTTCACTAAGAAATTTAGCTCCTTGAAGATGAGATTGAATAATATATTGAAAAAAAAATATTTTTACCCTTTTTCCTAGTCCATTAAGCCTACTAGACCCATGTTCGAAAGTTAATTTTTACCTACATCCCATATATAATGAGTTGAGTGTCACCAAATATTTGAAGTGAATTTATACCAATTTCTACCATAATCCTCAAGATAAGGCTACTAGGGCATACAATTATGCCCACTTGTTCAAGTTATGGCCTATTGTTAAATGCAAAGAGAAGAAACAAGTTTTATTTTGATATAACATTGCCCAAATGTTGCATGTACTAGGATTCCCTTAGAGACCTCGTAAATAAAAGCCCCTTGCCAAGTCATCAACAATTTCCATAGCCCAAACCTAGTTATGGAATTTCCTTCTCTTTTTTCTACTTATTCCCTCAAAGAAATATTTGATTATACAAAACAAATATAACACATTAGATTCTTTGTCCTAAAGCATAGCTTCATTTATTGTTAGACATAAAGCCTAGTTTATGATCGAAGGAAAATCTCTCATTGCCTTAACCTATGGGTTCATCCATCCACCATTTTTTGAAAGCTTTAGTTGAAGTTTGACCACTCTAGAACGCTAATCCTCCAATCAAAATTTATGCACTAGACCAAAGTTCAACATAAAAATGAAAACAAAGAAGAAGGTGATAAACACATTCACCTTATTCTCTACATATAAAGCATATAGCGGGACCATACCATGCTCTCTTTTGGAGCACTTTCTGATTCGGGACTTTGTTTCTAAAGACATCGAAAGGAATAGTTTAATTTTTGAAGGGGGGTTTATTTTCCATATGCTCTTATAGCACCAATTTGGTTCAAATTGAAGGTCATGCACAAATACAGAAGTATATTCGAGTTTCACCATTTAGTTGCATTAATGAGATCCTTGGATGAGACTAGAATGTTATGTCTTGGCTTCAATTGTTAGCTCTTGTGTATAGGTCCTCCATTCAACTACTAAACCACCTATAGGTTCTAGATCCTTAATTTACCTCTAGTCCTTATTAGGAGTTTTATTTGTTGTTCTAAATCCCCAAATATTAAATTATCGACCAAGGATCGTAGTCTTTAAGTCACAATGCATATTGATTCAGATTCGGAGCTAAGTACAGAGTATTTGATTTTCTTTCTAAAAATGTTGAAGTAAATAAGCTTATTTACCCTAATTCTATTTTACTTAATGCAAGAGGATATTTTTATCTTTTATTTTTTTTAAATGTTAATTAAAGATTTATATTAATTTGTAACAAAAATATATTGTATTCTTTTGTGATTATTGGCTTGAAATTTAAGAAATTATATTAATTGTATAGAAAGGTTGTTTTTAGTGAAGTAAATGGTTTTTTTAGAGTCACATAAATATGTAAATAAGAGAGTATAAAATTTTAGAAATCTACTATGAAACTGTGTTTAATCATTTACTAGGATTGTAACTTTGTTGCTTCTAGTATGGAAAACAAAAATTATAAGAGAAGTCATATCTAATTGGATAAAGAATCCACCTTAATAATATCACGTGCCCTTGTATCCTCCTCAAAGTTGGAAAATTCCAAATCATCTACCTTCTTAGCCAACATTGAGGCCTTGTCATTGAGTTTCCTCAACTGCATTTTCACATCATTTTTACTAAGCAAGATTTCTTGTTGAGCTTCCAATTGTTCCACAAGTACTTTGCCCATTATTGTTTTTATTTGCTAGTACAAATCTCTAGTTTGAAAGAATATGATTTGTTAAATAATGAATCCATACAGGTGATGATAGTTTTAAATAGAGGAGGAATGACCTGTTATAGAGTTTTATGAACCCAACGTTTCAGACTACCAAGTGAGTCCATCATTAGGGGATGCAACAATAGATATTCTAGAGATATTCATGATGTATTCATGAGCTATATTTTAAGTTATATATATATATATATATATATATATATATATATATATATATATAGGTTATGAAGGAGTTAATCTAAGAAATTAGGTCGGCCAATCTCCACTTAGTTTGTTAATATTCAGATTTATTTATTATTATTATTATTATTTTATTTTATTTTTTTTACTTAAACTAATTAATTTGTTTAATTAATCAATTAGTTTGTTTAATTAATTAATTAATTTGTAAAATTAATTAATTAATTTGTTTGAGTAATTAATTAATTAAACAAAATAACCCATTAATTTGTTTAACTGATTGATTAATTTTTTAATTAATTAATTTTTTTAATTAATTAACTAACTTGTTTAATTAATAAGTTATGATTTTAATTGATTTTAATATTATCAAATGGTTAGTTATGAAATAAATCATTATTTGATTTATATGTTTAATTAATTAATTTGTTTAATTAATCAATTAGTTGTTTAATTAATTAATTAATTGTTATATTAATTAATTAATTTGTAAAATTAATTAATTAATCTATTTTAATCAATGCCCTAATTACTTCTCTAATTAATTAACTAATATGTTTGTGTAATTAATTAATTGAACAAATTAACTAATTAATTTGTTTAACTAATTAATTTATTAATTTATTAATTAATTTGTTTACTTAATTAACCAACTTGTTTAAATGGTCGGTTCCTGATGGTTGAGGAGGACCTTGTGGACTACAAGGAGCATCCATTGCCTAACCAAGAGATATGGGCATATCAAGCTGGCCCCGACACTGGTCCCAGGCCTGCAAAATCTCATCAGGTGACAGATGCACGACTGACGCCTCTCCACCCGCTTTCCACTGGCAAATCACCCCCGACTGATGTCCACATTGAAGACCTCCCCGGTTTGGATTGCCCTCCACTCTCTCCGGCTACCCTTAACCTGCTCGGCACCAGCCTTCAAGCCTCCCCCACTTTTGACTCACCCCTGGTTTCGTCTCTGCCTCCTTCCATGCCATTGAACGCGCCCTCATACTCTTTCGCACCGGCTGGTCCATCAAACCCTACTCACCCTGCACAGTCCTTTTCTCATCCTAAGTCCAACAGCATTAACCCTATTTCTCCGATTCGCTCTGGATGTTTTAGCTCTCCCATCCCAAACCCTAGATCCACTCAGTCAACCCCTCACAGTTCCACTGAGGCGTGCAGAAGTTTACTGAGAGAGCACCCCACGGGCCGGCGCACGGACAAGCCAAAAAAGGGAAGGTGCCTCAAGGCAGTGGACACAGACATTAATCTGACTTTCGGCGAGGACGTTCCGATGGGAGATGCGGTTGATACGGCAAGGAAGGTTCTTGTTGGGCGTGTGCGTGGAAGAAACTATTCGGTGGAACGCCTTCGACAATGGACTATGGAAATATGGGGTTCACTGTTAAAAGAACTCCCAGTCATCAGGGTTTTGGCTCGTGGTTGGTTTGCCCTCCGTTTTCACAGAGAAGAGTATACGGACTGGATTCTTTCCCGTTACTGGCATATTGAGTTGGCACCTATGCTACTAAAGAGATGGGATCCTCTGTTTGATCCGGAACGAGAGCAGTTGGGAGTGGGACCAATCTGGGTCCGACTACCAGGGTTACCCATGCAATTCTGGACCCCTCAGGTTTTCAAGCGCATTGGCGATGCATTGGGGACTTACCTTGAGCACGACCAGTCCTACGAAAAAACTGGAATCATGACCATGGCTAGGATCCTGGTTCATCTTGATACCAGGGAGGGACTCGAGGAGAAAATTACACTCCACAGGAGGCACTTCTCTCGCAGACAGCTCCTCGACTATGAAGGAGTGCCCTTCCGCTGCAGAAGATGCCACAAAGTGGGGCATCTGTACAAGGATTGCCCGCTTCTCTCATCGTCGGCTTCGGAGACTACTCGAGGGGTCAAACATCGCCTCTCAGAAGAGCGGAACATGAGTGACCAGCTACAAGGACAAGTCCCTCCTGAGGCTGCTGAAGGGGTGACGACACAGAAGACAAAAAATCCGCGGAAGACCCCTCCATCACCACCTCGCACGCGCTCCAAATCGGCTGTGGGATCGGCTCCCCCTCTGGGTAATGACTCTACTCCCATTACCTCTATTTTTCTTTCAAATGCATTGCCTACTACTCTACATATTCCATCCCCCTCCCTTGCCACTTCCCTGTGCCCTCTCCCCACCATTTCTTGCACCATCATACCCCCCCCCTCCCACATTCTCCACTACACCTCCATTGTTCCAGGGAAACTCTCCCCCTCCCCCCCTACCTCCTCCCCCTCCACTTCGGGAACCCACCCCTATAACCTCTGATCCAGATCTCTGCACAATACTCCCCTCCTTGGATTGGGTTCAACTCCCATCTCAACTGACTCAAAACCCACCAGAGGGCACCCATCCAAGATTGCAAAAGCCATCAGATCGGTGGTGGCTGATGTAGCACAGGGTCGTCAATCCACTATTGAAAGGGCACTTAGAGCATCTGAGCCCTCTGCTCCTGTTCCCCCATGATCTGGCTATCCTTCAACTGTAGGGGACTAGCCAACCCCAAAAAGAGATTGGCTCTCAAGCGTCTTTTGAACAACTCCAACTGCGACATCCTCCTCCTCCAAGAAACTCTTGGATCGTCTGAATACATATCCAAAACCCTTCACTCCCTCCTCCCGGGCTGGTATTTTCAAGGTTTGGATGCAGTAGGCAAATCAAGGGGTCTTGTCATGGGTATCAACCCCAAATCAGTCAAACCTATTTCATCTTGGGGCGGGAAAGGTTTCTTAGCCATGGATGTATTTGCGTGTGACCTGGGGATTCAACTTCGAGTTATAAACATATATGCTCCAAACCAGAACAGGCTTGAATTTTGGCACTCCTTGTTGGACTACCCTCTTGTTACGGGATCCACCATCATCAAAGGGGATTTAAATTTTTCACTGGGGAACAAGGAATCCTAGGGCCATCACTCTCAAATTGACCCTATTACTGACCAGATGGGCTTACTCCTGGAGAACCATAGACTCATTGATGTGCCCATGAACAAGAAAATTCCTACTTGGCATAATAGAAGAACCGGTGAGGCTGCCCTGGGTAGGAGGCTGGACCATTTTCTAATTCATGAAGATCTCCGTCGTTCCCTCACTCTTTACAGGCAATGGGTTGGCACTGGAGGTCTATCTGACCATTCACCCATTTTTCTACAAGTTTCTGGCCCATCTATAAAGCCTCGAGCCCCTTTCAAATTCAATTTTGGATACTTAAAAGACCCGGAATATATCAATCTAGTCTAAGACTTTTGGAATACTCAACCCCCTCTCAGGGAGCAGAGAATGGCTACAGATTTCTGTGGTCGCCTTAACAAACTCAGAACTCTTAATATGGACTGGGCAAAAAGGGAAAAAGGGTGAGATGAATAGACCCTAAAGGATATAGAAGAACAGATTGCCTATCTTACGGATGAAAAGGGGCTTGGGTTCCTCTCCAATGATACAAAGCTTCAACTAGTAAATCTGGAAACTCATAAAGCTAAGATCTTATTAGAAAAAGAAGAACTTTGGAGGCTTCGAAGCAGAGCTATTTGGCTTCAAGCTGGCAATGGCAACCCAAAATTTTTTCATAATTTCACCAATGGTAGAAAAGCTACAAACACCATCTGGAAGCTGCCAAGGGAACAAGATGGTTGGGCCTCCACTCACCCCCAGTTAGCAAGGTTGGGTATATCACACTTCAAAAATCAGTTTATAGCTCCCGCTGCCACCACCCTCCCCAATATCATTAACCTAGCTGGACATTTCCCTAGTTTTGTGGATCCTGATGAATCTGAAGATCTTCTAAAACCAGTCACTATGGGGGAGCTTGAGAGCACCCTTAAATGGTTTAAGAAGGACAAAAGTCCAGGCCCGGATGGATGGCCTGTCGAATTCTACACTACATTTCTTGATATTTTGGGGCAGGACCTACTGGTGGTCATTGAAGAAAGTAGGATAACTAGCCATATCTATGCCCCTCTAAATTTCACCTACTTAGCTCTGATCCCTAAAACTGACTCCCTTGCCTCTTTCAATGACTTCAGGCCTATCTCTATTTGCAACTGTCTATATAAGATTATATCCAAAATCATCACCAATCGTTTAAAACCCATCTTGTCTAATCACATCTCCCAGGAACAATTTGCCTTTCTTCACCACAGACATATACAGGACGCTATTGGCTCGGCCCAGGAAGCCCTTCACTCCATAAAACTCAAGAAGCTAAAAGGATTGTCTCTTAAAATAGATCTATCAAAATCTTTCGACAAAGTCATTTGGTTATACATAAGAATGATCCTTACTCGTCTGGGATTTCCCCTGGCTTTCACAAAATGGATCATGGGATGCATCTCCTCAGTATCATTTGCTATCCTCATCAATGGGTCAGCCACTCCTTCCTTTCATGTTAATAGGGGTATAAGACAAGGTTGCCCTTTATCCCCTCTCCTCTTTCTCCTAGTTATGGAAGGCCTGAGCAGGTTGATTGATACTAAAAAAAGAAGGGGGAGACTCAGGGGATTCAAGATCACTGAGCATTTCAATCTGACTCATCTCCTCTTTGTGGATGATATTCTTATTCTCCTAAGTGGAAGTGTTCAGGATACCACAACCATGAACGAGGTGCTAAAACTCTTTAGCAGAGCCACAGGGATGGAAATCAACAGGGGAAAGTCTACCATCTCATTCTCGGAATGTTCACAGCAGGAAATACAACTTTCACTTCTTAATTTTCCATTTCAAGTCATTGAATTAAAGGATGGACTAAATTATCTAGGCTTTAGACTCAAGCCTGATGGATACAAAATTGCTGACTGGACCTGGCTCATCACTAAGGTGGAGAAAATAATAAATTGTTGGTGTCACAGATTCCTATCTAAGGCCGGAAGATTAATACTTATCAAATCAGTATTGGAGGTCACTCTAGTCTTTTGGATGTCTTTTGCATGGATCCCAAAGGGGATTCTTCACAGAATACAACAAGCTTGCTGTCAATTTCTTTGGAAAGGAAGAAAGGAAGGGGAACCATTTTCCTGGGTTAAATGGATCAGAATAGCCACTCCCAAAAAATGGGGAGGCTGGGGACTTAAAAAACTTCCTGCCTTTGCACAAGCATTAGCTGCCAAATAGGGCTGGCTTTTATTAAAGCAAAAAAGCCTCTGGTCGGAGGTAATCACCCATAAATACATTTTACCTTTATCATATCATTGACTGGATAAGAAGACCCTCCTGGAACAGAATAGTCATCTCGGTTATTTGGAGGGCCATCCTTAATACGATTCCCATTATAAAGGATGTACTCTTATGGAAAATTGGAAATGGAGCTTCTGTTTGTATTGGTATAGATCCCTGGACCGGAAGTGGGAACTCTTATCAACTCCCACCTGAGCTAATAAATTACTTAAACAGAAGAGGCATAAGATATATAGATCAGCTCGGTGATCAACAAAACACCACCTTTCTTTCTCAAGCTTGGCTCACCAGACAAAACTGGAACATCCCCATTGAATGGGATAGGACATGGCAAAATTTTCTCTAAGCACTCATGGAATCACATGTCAGATTAAATAATGAAGATGGTGAACTTATTTGGGGCCACTCAAAAAAGGGCCAATATTCCTCTAAACAGGGATACGACATCATTATTGTTGAGTCTAAATTGGAAAGCATAAGAAGTTGGTGGAAGTATTTGTGGAAACTGAAAGCCCCCATGCGCACAAAACTTTTGATGTGGACCATACTTGAAAACAAAATTCCCACTAGAACTTATCTTAAAAAGAGGGCTTTCACTAGCCCTACCTGGTGTGTACTCTGCCATCAGGAGGAGGAATCAACACATCTTTTCCTCACCTGTCCCATTACAATTTCAATATGGACACAAGTTCTTACAACTCTCAACTTGAACATGAGATGGCATGGAGCTGATATACTTTCCGCATGGGACACTTGGTGGGGAGTAGCAGAGGAAAAAACTAGAAATTTGCCCCTTCTGGTCTCATGTCATATCTGGCTCAAGCGTAATCTTATAATAGTTCAAGACAAGCCAGTAAACTAGAATCTGATCCTTCCTACAATCTGCTCGGCATTTGAGGAGCTACCTGCAGAGTAAAATTACAACAGACATAGGATTATTAGACATGAGCAGATTGACAAGTCTACTCCTTGGGCCTATTTTGATGGAGCTACCCAACCACATGGTTGTGGGGGTGGCATCATCTTCCATCTAACCGAATCACACTCCTTCCAAATTAGTATGGGATTAGGCCATGGTACAAATAATCATGCAGAACTGATATCTCTCCGACACCTAATTTACTTTGCCATCCTTCTACACTGCAGAAAATTACAAATATTTGGGGACTCAAAGAATGTGATTGACTGGTTTAACAACACTGCTTCTTGCAATGCATACACTGAGATCTATAATGGACAAAATTGTTTTTTTAAAAACATATTTTGATCAAATTTCTTGCTCTCACATCTACAGGTAGCGAAATGAAAACACGGACAAGCTTTCGAAAGAAGCGACGAATCGTCCTCTAGGAGAATGGATGATCATAAAATACACACCAGCAAGAACATATCAGTTTTACCACAGGCCATACATTGACAGGGAACTACAGAGGGGGAACAACCCCTAATCAGCAGAATTTTTGCTGAAAAATTTTGTTTCATTTTGTAGTTTTTGAAAAATCGATGTAAATAATATATGTGCAAACAATCATCACCACCTAGGTGACATTTTTTATTTATATTTTGGTCTTGGACCAGCACATTACACCCCTCGGGATCTTATTGTAATTATTTCTGATCTTAGATAGTGGACTTTCAGCCACAGTACAACATATTCCCATGGGGCATCTACAGCATGTAATTTCACCTATAATGAAATTATGAATTTTCTTTCAGGGAAAAAAAAAACTAACTTGTTTAATTAATTCCTTATAATTTTCTATATGATTCATATTGTTTATTTACTAATTGTTTTAATATGAGTTAATACAACTATATGTTTAATTTAAATACATGTGTTATCATGTTGTTATTAATAAGTTATGATATTAATTTATATTAATATTATCAAATGACTAGTTATGAAATAACCAATTATTCGATTTATATGTTTATTTATGCTTTTGTTTTATTGTTTGAGGAGGATGTTATATAATGTTTTCTTGTTGAGTTGATTTATATTTTATTAATCTTTTAATGATAGATGAGGGATTAAATTATTAAAAAGGATATGAGTTAATTATTGGTTCTTTAAGATCTCAAGTAAAGGTTTCCAGGTGTTGCTTAGTTTTAATCCATCATCTCGGTTCAAGTTGTTCTTCCTTTTTTCTATTTCAATGGATTCTTTGATTTTCCTTTTAAGATAGTGGTCTTATTTTCTAATTATTTTGGCTTCTTCCATGTAGATGTAATGAGAGGAGGAGTGAACATGTTCTGCCAAGGCCGATTTTGAGGTCCTATCACTTCTTAAGTCAGCAGTGTGTTCTTTAATTCTAATGTTAAGAGACCTACCTGTTTCACCTATGTATTCTTTTCCACATGAGCAAGGAATAACATAAACACCTTTTTGAAGGTTAGGGTTTATGGGATCCTTGACTGAGTTGAATTATTGTCTGATGGTGTTGGAAGGGATGAAGGCTACATTAATGCTGTGTTTATTAAGAATTTTAGTAATTTTATCAGTGGTGCCTTTTCCTAAGGTCTCCCTTCCGTACATAAAAGGCACCACTGATAAAATTAATAAAATTCTTAATAAACACAACATTAATGTAGCCTTCACCCCTTCCAACACCATCAGACAATTATTCAACTCAATCAAGGATCCCATAAACCCTAACCTTCAAAAAGGTGTTTATCTTATTCCTTGCTCATGAGGAAAAGAATACATAGGTGAAACAGGTAGGTCTCTTAACATTAGAATTAAAGAACACACTGCTGACTTAAGAAGGGATAGGACCTCAAAATCGGCCTTGGCAAAACATGTTCACTCCTCCTCTCATTACATCTGCATGGAAGAAGCCAAACTAGTTAGAAAAGAAGACCACTATCTTAAAAGGAAAATCAAAGAAGCCATTGAAATAGAAAAAAGGAAGAACAACTTGAACCGAGATGATGGATTAAAACTAAGCAACACCTGGAAACCTTTACTTGGGATCTTAAAGAACCAATAATTAACTCATATCCTTTCTAATAATTTAATCCCTAATCTATCATTAAAAGATTAATAAAATATAAATCAACTCAACAAGAAAACATTATATAACATCCTCCTCAAACAATAAAACAAAAACATAAATAAACATATAAATCGAATAATTGGTTATTTCATAACTAATCATTTGATAATATTAATATAAATTAATATCATAACTTATTAATAACAGCATGATAACACATGTATTTAAATTAAACATATAGTTGTATTAACTCATATTAAAGCAGTTAGTAAATAAACAATGGAATCATATAGAAAATTATAAGGAATTAATTAAACAAGTTAGTTAATTAAATAAACAAATTAATTAATTAATTACACAAACATATTAGTTAATTAAATAGAGAATTAATTAGGCATTGATTAAAACTAATTAATTAAACATATAAATCAAATAATGGGTTATTTCATAACTAAACATTTGATAATATTAAAATTAATTAAAATCATAACTTATTAAACAAACAAGTTAGTTAATTAATTAAACAAATTAATGAATTAGTTAAACAAATTAATGGGTTATTTTGTTTAATTAATTAATTACTCAAACAAATTAATTATTTAATTAGGCAATTGATTAAAACAAATTAATTAATTAATTAAACAAACTAATTGATTAATTAAACAAATTAATTAATTTAAGTAAAAAATAAATAAATATGAATATTAACAAACTAAGTGGAGATTGGCCGACATAATTTCTTAGATCAACTCCTTCATAACCTATATATATAACTTAAAATATGGCTCATGGATACATCATGAATATCTCTAGAATATCTATTGTCGCATCCCCTAATGATGGACTCACTTGGTAGTCCGAAACGTTGGGTTCATAAACCTCTATAACAGGTCATTCCTCCTGTATTTAAGAATATGGTTTGTCTAGTGTGATTATACCCTATATTAGGAATCCAACTACCAACCTCTTCCTCCACTTCAGTTTCTGAAAGAAATCTCCGCTCCACCCTTGCTTCCTATTATGCATTATAAATTTCCCTATGAATCTTAGTTGGAGAATTTTCCATATGGGTCACTATAGACCATTTTTCCACCTATTGAGCTCTCAGATAAGGAGGGTTCCTATTTCCATGTTGGCCTCGATGTTTTGTAGACATGTTAACTATTAACATCGAAGAAAAAGGGAAGAGAGACAAGGTCAATATACAAAGAGAGGGAGTAATAAGGAAAACAGTCTTCTGCTTATAGCATAAAGTATACATAAAATGTTGATATCCATAGGGGAGGAGCCATAAAGGATTGAGAGTTACCAGGAATAGAGCTAAAGATTAGAAAGAAGATTAAAACCTAAAGACTTCTTGAAATAAAAATTCAATGGGAAATGTAGGAAGCACTTCCTTCCACATAGAAGGTTGCTAGCACGCACCATCAAAATAACAAGTCCACATCTAAAATCCACAAAGGAACCAAAATTACGAGAATAACCCAAAGAGAGACTCGCCACCATCGAACTAGAGAAAAAAAACACAAACAAATAAAGACTCTAGCCTTACAACCACTCTGGACAATGTTTGATTTCTTAGCACCTAAATAATCAAAGTCTATAAAAACCAAGAATACCAAGTAATAGAAGGGTAATACTACCAAATAGTTTAATGTTCTCTTACCAAAACCCTCTTTAAGTTTCCAACGTCTTAGACATTCTCCCCATTCTTCATTGTGAGAGCTAGGTTGTCGTGTTTGTAATGAACACTATGATGATTCATTGAGGGAACGTGTCATTGAACCATGTCTTGAGATAAATTCCATTGTGAATAAAACCACGGGCCCTTCTGCATGATCCTTGCATTAAGCCAATTGTCAAGTGTATGGATCGTTAATATATTGCTTCGACCAATAACTATCTTTCATTAAGCTCATTTCCATTTGATGATATGACACCTTTAGTGGGGAAGAGAGGATAAATTATTGTTGAATATATTAAAATTATATAAAATTTAAATGGAAATGTATAAAATTGTTTAAATTAATTAAATTATAAATTTATCAAGTAAGGAGAAATATAAATATTTTATCTACCCTTTAAGGGATTTTATCCTTTTGATATATATATATATATATATATATATATATATATATATATATATGTTGCAATTGTTGTCTTAGTTTAGTTTTTTGTTAACTTATGCTAAGTTAGTGCTATATTATGTTACATAATGTATATTTTAACCCAACCATATATATATATATATATATACAAAAAATGTAATACATTTATTTCATAAGAAAATTACATATTACATTAATCAACAACTCAAGGCTTACATATCGTTATAGGATTACAATCATAAGGCGACAACTATAATATGTCCTTCCATCTCACAAAGATAACAGACTATAAACAATCAAATTTATCATATCCTTTCCAAAACACATACTAACAATTAATTGCTAAAAACACCAAAAAACAAACATAGCCAATTTTTGCAAAAGAGAGGTACAATCTGTAATAAATATTGAGGAGGTTGTTTAGTAAGCACTAGTTCGGTAACCTTAAGAACCTAATTTCCAACTTTGATGTGATCCCTAACTTGGACCATTACTTCACTAAAAAAATTAGCTCCTTGAAGATGATATTCAATAATATATTGAAAAAAATATCTTTTTACCCTTTTGCCTAGTCCATTAAGCCTACTAGACCCATGTTCGAAAGTTAAATTTTACCTACATCCCATATATATAATGAGTTGAGTGTCACCAAATAATTGAAGTGAATTTATACCAATTTCTACCATAATCCTCAATAAGGCTACTAGGGCATACAATTATGACCACTTGTTTAAGTTATGGCCTATTGTTAAATGCAAAGAGAAGAAACAAGTTTTATTTTGATATAACACTGCCCAAATGTTGCATGTACTAGGATTCCCTTAGAGGCCTCGTAAAAAAAAGCCCCTTGTCAAGTCCTCAACAATTTGCATAGCCAAAACCTAATTAGGGAATTTCCTTCTCTTTTTTCTACTTATTCCCTCAAAGAAATATTTGATTATACAAAACAACTATAACACATTAGATTCTTTGTCCTAAAACATAGCTTCATTTATTGTTAGACAGAAAGCCTAGTTTATGATCAAAGGAAAATCTCTCATTGCCTTAACATATGGGTTCATCCATCCACCATTTTTTGAAAGCTTTAGTTGAAGTTTGACCACTCTAGAATGCTAAGCCTCCAATCAAAATTTATTCACTAGACCAAAGTTCAACATAAAAATGAAAACAAAGAAGAAGGTGATAAACACATTCACCTTATTCTCTACATAGAAAGCATATAGCGGGACCATACCATGCTCTCTTTTGAAGCACTTTCCGATTCGGCACTTTGTTTCTAAAGACATTGAAATGAATAGTTTTATTTTTGAAGGGGGGCTTATTTTCCATATGCTCTTATAGCACCAATTTGGTTCAATTGAAGGTCATGCACAAATTGAGAAGTATATTCGAGTTTCAACATATAGTTGCATTAATGAGATCCTTGGATGAGACTAACATGTTATGTATTGGCTTCAATTGTTAGCTCTTGTGTATAGGTCCTCCATTCAACTACCAAACCACCTACAAGTTCTAGACCCTTAATTTACCTCTAGTCCTTATTAGGAGTTTTATTTGTTGTTCTAAATCCCCTAATATTAAATTATTGACCAAGGATTGTAGTCTTTGAGTCACACTGCATATTGATTCAGATTTGGATTTAAGTACACAGTATTTGATTTTCTTTCAAAAAATGTTGTAGTAAAGAAGCCTATTTACTCTAATTCTATTTTATTTTATGCGAGAGGATATTTTTTTTTTTATTTTTTTTTTAAATGTTAATTAAAGATTTATATTAATTTGAAACAAAAATATATTGTATTCTTTTGTGATTATTGGCTTGTCATTTAAGAAATTATATTAATTGTATAGAAGGGTTGTTTTAGTCAAGTAAATGGTTTTTTTAGAGTCACATAAATATGTAAACAAGAGAGTATAAAATTTTAGAATTCTACTGTGAAACTGTGTTTAATCATTTTCTAAGATTGTAACTTTGTTGCTTCTAGTATGGAAAACAAAAATTATAAGAGAAGTCATATCTAATTGGATAAAGAATCCACTTGAATAATATCACGTGCCTCTGTATCCTCCTCAAAGCTGGAAAATTCCAAATCATCTACCTTCTTAGCCAACATTGAGACCTTGTCATTGAGTTTCCTCAACTGCATTTTCACATCATTTTTACTAAGCAAGATTTCTTGTTGAGCTTCCAATTGTTCCACAAGTACTTTAACCATTATTGTTTTTATTTGCTAGTACAGATCTATAGTTTGAAAGAATATGGTTTGTCTAGTGTGATTATTCCCTATCTTAGGAATCCAACTACCAACCTCTTCCTCCACTTCAGTATCTGAAAGAAATCTCCGCTCCACCCTTGCTTCCTATTATGCATTATAAATTTCCCTATGAACCTTAGTTGGAGAATTTTCCATATGGGCCACTATAGACCATATTTCCATCTATTGAGCTCTCAGATAGGGAGGGTTCCTATTTCCATGTTGGCCTCGATGTTTTGTAGACATGTTAACTCTTAACATCGAAGAAAAAGGGAAGAGAGACAAGGTCAATATACAAAGAGAGGGAGTAATAAGGAAAAGAGTCTCCTGCTTATAGCATAAAGTATACATAAAATGTTGATATCCATAGGGAAGGAGCCATAAAGTGTTGAGAGTTACGAGGAATAGAGCTAAAGATTAGGGAGAAGATTAAAACCTAAAGACTTCTTGAAATAAAAATTGGATGCGAAATGTAGGAAGCACTTCCTTCCACACAGAAGGTTGCTAGCATGCACCATCAAAATAGCAAGTCCACATCTAAAAGCCACAAAGGAACCATAATTGCGAGAACAACCCAAAGAGAGACTCGACACCATCGAACTAGAGCAAAAAAACAAAAACAAATAAAGAAGCTAGCCTTACAACCACTCTGGACAAGGTTTGATCTCTTAGCACCTAAATAATCAAAGTCTATAAAAACCAAGAATACCAAGTAATAGAAGGGTAATGCTACCAAATAGTTTAATGTTCTCTTACCAAAACCCTCTTTAAGTTTCCAACTTCTTAGACATTCTCCCCATTCTTCATTGTGAGAGCCAGGTTGTCGTGTTTGTAATGAACAATAAGATGATTCATTAAGGGAAGGGGTCATTGAACCATGTCTCAAGATAAATTCCACTGTGAAGAAAACCATGGGCCTTTCTGTATGATCCTCACATTAAGCCAATTGTCAAGTGTATGTATCATTATTTTTCGCTTCCACCAATAACTATCTTTCATTAATGCCATTGCCATTTGATGATATGACACCCGTAGTGGGAAGAGAGGATAAATTATTGTTGAATATATTAAAATTATATAAAATTTAAATGGAAATGTATAAACTTGTTTAAATTAATTAAATTATAAATTAATAAGTAAGGAGAAAGATAAAATATTTGAAAATATAAATATTTTATCTACACTTTAAGGGATTTTATCCTTTTGATATATATATATAGATATATATATATATATATATATATATATATATATATATCCAATTTAATTGTTGCAATTGTTGTTTTAGTTTAGTTTTTTGTTAACTTATGCTAAGTTAGTGTTCTATTATGTTACATAATGTATATTTTAACCCAACCATTATATATATATATATATATATATATATAAACAAAAAATGTAATACTTTTATTTCATAAGGAAATTACATATTACATTAATAGACAACTCAAGGCTTACATATCGTTATAGGACTACAATCATAAGGCGAGAACTGTAATATGTCCTTCCATCTCACAAAGATAACATAGCCAATTTTTGCAAAAGAGAGGTACAAACTGTAATAAATATTGAGGAGGTTGTTTAGTAAGCACTAGTTCAGTAACCTTATACAAGAACATAATTTCCAACTTTGATGTGATCCCTAACTTGGACCGTTACTTCACTAAGAAATTTAGCTCCATGAAGATGATATTGAATAATATATTGAAAAATTTATCTTTTTACCCTTTTGCCTAGTCCATTCAGCCTACTAGACCCATGTTCGAAAGTTAATTTTTATCTACATCCCATATATAATGAGTTGAGTGTCACCATGTTAGCGCTTGAAATTTCACCTCAGGCTGAGAAAGGTAAACCTCAAGGCAACATCAAACCACTTAGCCTCGTAGCTAGCCCTACTGGGCGGGAGAGGGCTCTCTCTGGTCTATCTCGGTAAATATCTTCAATTGGTGAGATGACCAATAGGGTAACACTGATTTTAGGCTAGTAAACTGATCAAAAGGGTTGATTTGGGATTTTTAGGGTTTTTGGTGGCAAATTGAGGAGTAGCAATTTTGGGTGCGGGGATAGGACACAGTTTCTGCAGGGGGTTCTTTGGGGCGAGATAGGATACAGTATTGATGCCTTAGATTGAGGTGAATGAATGAGAAAGACAGGTGAGGAGCTAAGGAGAGCAAACAATAACTTTGAATTCTCCTTAAACAGTAGAAAACATTGAAATTAAACAAACTTAAAAGCAGAGCATGACAGTCATGAGTTCTACTTTAACACTTCATTTGCTTAATGTGCAGAAGGAAAAGAAAGGAAATGATTCACATAACACACTTACAAGTACATAGAGAAACACACCATCAATACATGTAACCACAAGAATCCCAAAAAGGACTGCAAAACCCTGGTCTTCCTTAGCCAAAAATTGCAGAGATACAGTGAATAATACAATGATAGCTTCTCCCTCAAGAGTCCAACCATGAAAATGAGCAAGAAAGTACATAATATAGATCATCTAACCTCTTTCCCTGCCTCCATGGGTCTAGCTCACTATCCTAGGAGCTGTTTCAACCACTTCTAAACTAAGCACTGAAAACTAGGCAGTCAAAACAACTTGCCTCTATAAGCTAGGAAACCAATTCATTCATTTAATTTTCACCCTTTTCATGAATGAATCTTCTAGAAGAGGTACATAAGTGTAAAAGTGTCATAAAAGTACATTAATTACATCAAAGAGCATAATAATCTACCCCAAAAAGTCAAACAGGGTCAAACTGCGTTTTTCTGAGCTGTACACTGAAATTTGGAGACATTTGCCTGACGGGTCGCGCGCCTCTGCCTGACGGGTCGCGTGCCTTTGGGACCACTTATGGGGCACTTCCATGTGTCCAAATTGAGCAAGAGTAGGCTTTTTGGAAAGGTCTGTGAGTCTACTTTCCAACCCAACTGGAATTTCTGAATTTGGTGGTCATTTGCCCCTCCAAAATTGCAATCTCCCAAGACTGCTTTCTGTGTCTCAAAAATGTGGCAGAAAGTCATTTTTTGCTTGTTTTTTGACTTTCTGGAGGCCCAAAACTTCATAAAATATCTTGCCCATGGATGAGCATATGTAACTTCTCATGACAAATCTGGAAATGCTGAGTTTTTGCAAAATGGAGTTGCCAGGATGAAGGGTCGCGCGGGGGGTGAGACCCGTTAATGGAGAAAACCTGTAAATTACCTGAAAAAACCAAAATTTACCCAAAATGCTCAAAATTTCTTGGGATTTGTGCTGTGGCTAGGCTATTTAGTGCCTTGGTCCTTCAGTGAAGCCTCGGCCAAGATATGGAGGGGATCGGGCCTCTTTCTCCTTTTTTGTGCCTTGGCCAACCGCCTTTGGAACATCTTCATCTTTGCCTTGCACACGTGCATTCTCGCCCAATAATGGTTCTTCATGTTTCTCAATAATTTTTTATCTTGGTTAGCCTTAGCCAACAGCCTCTCCAAGTGAGCATTGAGCTGGATAAGCATGGACTCTCGCTCAGCGGGCAATAGATCACCAGGTCTTCTTCGATTCAAGTTGCGGTCACTACGAATCCTCCACAACTCATCAAGAGCTTGCTCATCCTCCAACTGTTTGTTGCACTACTCCAGATATGAGATTGTCCATTGTGCCCCCTCTAATCTCCTCTGCAATGCATCATTTTCAGCTCTAAGGTGCTGAATGATCTCCCTTGACTCTCGGCTAGGAGAACTGACATCAAGATCAATAAGCTCTATATCTAGAACACCTGATGGTCCCTCATCAATCCTGGGCTGCTTGCCCCTCTCTGATACCTGTGCTGCTGAAGAAAGCGAGGCCCCTTCCACCTGATGTGGAGATAACACTCGCTGAGCTAATGAAGAAGGCGAGACCCCTTCCACATGCTGTGGAGAAAGTACTCGCCGAGCTGCTGCAAATAAGGCCCTCTGGCCCCTCTGATAAGTAACCAATGGTGAGGAGCTGACATGTCTAGTGACAGGGATGTCATGCTGCTGTGATGGTCCTCCCTCCTCGTGAATAACCTCAGGATGTGGCGGTGGTGGTGCTGTGAAAAGCTCACAAGAGATGAACTCCTCCCATGAGATGCCCTGCTGAGCCAACTGATGTAATACCACAAGCTGAATCAAACCATAATGGTAAAGGCTCCTATACTGCTGTGCCGAGCTCTTCCTCTGCATCATGGACACCATCCTCTCAATGTTCTGATAGAAGAAAACAGGGATGTTCATCATCCGTACCCGTGTGAAGTGCATCAATAGGCGAATATGGTACGAATATACCTGTGAAAATCTGCCCTCACAGGTAAAATAGAGCATGATGAGCCTCATCATGGGAGCATACTCACTCCTGAGAAATCTGAAGGGAAACACTCCTGTCAAGTGTCTCATGAGTGCTGGTCTAACGAAAGGCTCAAAATGAACGCTGTCCAACACCTTGCGCTTATTCCATACCTCTCCGACATTAGGTATCCCTGTGGCCTGTGCAATCATCTCGGGTGTCAATGTAAAGTCCACCCCGGCAAGGTTGACATGTCCATCATGCAAGTGTAAAACAAATAGGCGAGCCAACTCTCTGTGGTGCTGAATCTGAGAGATCCTCTCGCAAAACTCATAGCAAGACATGTACTGGAAACATGAGATTGCCATAGGACAAGCCTGTAAATCTGCCAAAGAAGTGGGCTCCTCTCTCTTATGATGACCACCCTTTCCACCCTTATGAGGACTCCTCTGTACCTCAATCTCTGAAGCTGATGCCTGGTCATCACTCTGCTCATAGGTTTCGGTTTCTGACATTGTTTAAGGAGCAAAGTGGCCAAAATGTACTGCTGTTTCTGCCTTGTAAAATGCTGATTTATATGTTGTTTCAAGGGGACAAGGAGCATGAGGGGAATGTTAGGGGAGGGACACTTTAAAAGGAAAATGGGAATAAATATATAAAACAGGGATTTAAGGGAAAAAACATTGCAAAAATCATTGCATATGCATCATTATATACATTGTTTACATGGGTATTATGAGAGGTAGGATTAGGGCTTGATTTTTCATTTTTTAGGGAAAGGGGTAGGGTTTAGGTTTTCTTTACAAATTTAAAAGGGAAATTTATATAGAAAGACAAGGAAAATGACATGGGAAATGGGAAAAATGATTTACAAGGGAAAAACCTTAAAACAGCATAAAACCCTAGGCATATTTTACAATTTTAAACCACAGCCATATAGAGCTTTTTCTCTTGCACAATGAGATCTTTAAAACATGTATTCATGATGTCTTTAACCATAACAAACAGCAATTTGTAAGTTGGAGGGCCTACCTTAGGCAATTTAGCAATTTTGTTGGCTCCTTGGATGAATTTGCAGGTGATTTGGTAAGGAGGGCGCTGACGGGTCGCGCGCCTCACCCAACGGGTCGCGCGCCACTGACGGGTCGCGCCCGTTATAAAATAACACTGCTGGAATGGGCTCGACGGGTCGCGCGCCTCTGACGGGTCGCGCGCCTGTCAAGCTCACAATTTCGCTCAAACCCTCGCCCAATCTCTCTTGCAAGTGAGTTAGATGCACAATGAGGGTAAATGGAGGGAGATTGGGCTTTTATAATTTTGATTTGAAATAATTTCATGCCCAAACCCACTTTATAATGTTTTTCTTTGACACTTTATAAAATTGACCATTTTGGTTTCCTTTGTCCTGAAATTGACTCATTTAATGCTTTTGCTCGATACTTTTTGCAGGGATATCATCTGAGGGATCTTGGCAAGGGAGCCAGGGTTACATGCTGTCCTTGGAAGCTTTTTGAAATTTCATCACTTTTTACAAAAATTTGAAAAATGACCTTGGCTTTAAAAACAGGGTTTTTAAATCCAAAGTGAAAATTAACTGTACAAGATAGAAATTTGCGAAGAAACACCTTTAAAATCATCCCTCTGGCTTGCTGAGCACTTATTGACCTTCAGAGACATGACCTTGTAAACAAACTTGACCAAAACCCTAGACCTAGGAATTTGACCTCAAGACAAGACAAGACAAGCTTGAAAGTGACTAAGGACTGAAATGACTTGATCCAGCAATGCCAAGAGGGGGACAAAAACACCAGCTCCTCCATCAGGGTTATGGCATGCCTAATGGGATGCAAAAATTGACACTGATGAGACACCTACTTATGCAAATGCAAAGAGCTTTGATCGTTGATGGAGGGCTACAAGACCGACTCTAACATTGGCTCCAATGGGGATGGTAGCTCCTTGGAGGTACCAAGAACCTTAGACCTCTGGGAGAGCAGACCAGTGCTTTATCATCATTGGGCAATGGAGTCAACTTTTACACATGTGACCCACATTTGGACAACTTTATTGACTTTGACAATTGACTGAAATTTGAACTAACTTTGACACAAACCGACTCACTTTATGCAGAAAATAGACTGACTGAAACAACTTGAAAAACTCACACCAACTAACCACCATCTTCAGAATTATAGCCTTCACCGCGGGCCCCAGACTAAAGATGGGAGATCAGTTCACACTTGCTGCAGAATGAAAGTAAAATGGTAATTACAATGAGAGTGATTAGAGCAGAAAATACTCAAGCATGATACCTTTTGAGCAGCCGACCATTCACCGACCCACCGAGACAATCATCACCGTTCATTTCTTTGAGAAGAAAAGCATTTGGACCACGGTATGCTGCAATTTTGTAGGGACCTTTCCACAAGTTGTCGAATTTTCCATGTTTCCCTTTGTCTTCATTCCGGGCATCCCATCTCAAAACAACATCATCTACCTGAAAATCATCTGGTTTGGCCTTTTTGTCATAGATTTTCTTTATGCGCTCCTGCAACTTAAGGGAATTTTGAAGAACCTCCTCTCGTGTCTGTTGTAGATGAATCATTTGACTAATCCGCCATTGCATAGGATCCTCCTCGCCACCAGCTTCTTGAAGCAACTTTGCTACTGGAACACTAAGTGAAGTAGGAAACACTGCATCTACCCCATAAACCAGTTCAAAGGGTGACATACCAATTGACTTCTTTTGACTTACCCGATCAGCCCATAATGCATTTACTAACTTTTTGTGCCAGCTCTTCTTATTTATTTCCAGCAATTTCTTTATGATGTTCACTAGAGATTTGTTCGAAGATTCGGCCAGCCCATTACCTTGCGGATGGTAGGCGGTCGAATGCCCCAAGCTGATGTTATATTTGTAGCAAAAATCAACCATTTTCTTCGACTTAAAGGCTGCTGCATTATCTGTAATCAACTTATGTGGACAGCCGAAACGTGACAATATGTTATTCTCAAGAAAAGAAATAATTACCGAATCCGTGGCCTGCCGGGTGGGAATGGCTTCAATCCACTTCGTGAAGTAATCTGTGGCGGTCAAGATCCATCGATGCTGCCCGGAAGATGCTGGGTGGATTTTGCCAATAAAATCCAAGCCCCATTGCTGAAATGGTGCGCTGATTTCAATGGGCTTGAGAGGTAACGGCTGTAATTTCTGCTTTCCTTGAAAAATTTGACATTCATGACAACTCTTAACTGCTTTATACACATCAGAAAATAAAGAAGGCCAATAGAACCCAGCGCTTAAGATCTTATTGGCCGTGGTCTTCCAAAACAAGTGACCCCCACAGTCACCTTTGTGAAAATCCTCGACAGTTGTCTTAGCTTCTTCTTCAACTAAACAATTCAGCAATATGCCACCGGGGTCTTTCCAATAAAGTGCAGATTTATTAATGCAAAATTTGGCAGCCTTTAACTTCAATGTTCTAGCTTTGTTTCTAGGCATCCCAGGGGGTGAAGACAAATTTTGAAGCACATATACTATATCAGCATACCAAGGAGAGGAAACAAAGATATCTGATACCTGTAGAGCTGAATTCTCTTCGTCTTCATCGGATAAGGCAGCAATCAAATTAATGTCAAGGACATGAAGATTTGTTTCAGCCATCAACTTAGCAAGTCCCTGACCTTTAATCAACTTGGTAGGCTTAATTTCCACATCATACTCTAATAGTGCAGCAATCCACTTACCCCTTCTTCCTTCCGGTTCCGTTTGTACTAAAACATCCTTAACAGCTGCATTGGGAACATATGCCAAAATATGAGAATTCAGTATGTATACCCGAAAATATTTCAAAGCTTTTATCAGCGCCAATGCTTGCTTCTCAATGATATTATAATTTAGCGCTCCGTCCCTTATGATGCGGCTGAAAAAAGCTATGGGCCTCTCGACTCCATCTCTCTTTTGCATCAACACGGCTGCCAACGTATGCTCAGAAGCAAATGAAAACAAAATAAAATCTTGTGTATAATCTGGGCTGATCAAAGTTGGGGCTGAAGATAAGATTAACTTTACCAAGTTGAAAGACTTTACCTCCTCTTCGGTCCATTTGAGCTCACTGTCCTTTTTGAGCATGTTGGTTATCTCTCTAAGATGCTCGGCAAGATTGGGAATAAAGCGACGCAGAAAATTCAATTTGCCATTGAAGGACTGAATCTCTTTCTTGCTTCGGGGCTGCTCTAACTGCTGAATTGCTTCCACCCGTGCAAGATCGATATGAATGCCATCATTAGAAATAATATGGCCCAGCAGCTTGCCTTTGCTCATAGCAAAAAGGCTCTTCTTCGGATTCAACGAGATACCATACTTTCTGCACTTTTGAAACACCTTAGTCAAATGAAACAAATGTTGTTCATCAGATTTAGAAAACATGGTCAGATCATCAAGATAAACAACCAAAAAAACATCTTTCTCATTAGCAAAGGCCATGTCCATTGCCCGTTGAAATGTGGCACCTGCGTTCTTCAATCCAAACGGCATCTTGGCATAATGAAATGTACCCCACGGAGTAGTGAATGTTGTCTTGTCACGGTCATCTTCATGTACCAAAATCTGATTATACCCGGAATAACCATCAAGCAATGACATCCTTGATGCCCCAACTACCCACTGCAATATATGATCCATTTTGGGCAGCGGATAATTGTCCTTCAGCGACACCTTATTGAGATTTCTGAAGTCTATACACAAGCGAATCTCACCGGTCTTCTTTCTCACAGGCACCAAGTTGGAAATCCAATCAGAAAATCGGATTGGCACTATGATTCCAGACTTATATAACCTGTTGACTTCCTTCTCGATCAATGGCAGCAACTTAGGATTAATTCTTCTCAACTTTTGTCGGAAAGGCTTTTGATTTGGCTTTATAGGAATGGTATGCTGAATGATACTTGTGTCATAAGTTTTCAAATCTGAATAGTCCCATGCAAAAACATTAGAAAACGAAGACAACAATCTGATATATTCTTTCTTTACCTTGGGCGACAATGCTTTCGAGAGCTTCACCATCTTTGGATTTTCGGTTGTCCCGAGATTCACATCTTCGACACCTTCTTCCTTTGGCCTCAAAGTAGGTTTGCGGGCCACATCATCTTGATCGAATAATTCTTCTAAAGGAATTAATCCTTTAGGAATATAATTGTCCTTGAGCTGCAACACATCCATCTGATTTACTCCTTCAGCTTCCGTGTCTATTGAGATGTCTTCGAATTTACCCTCAATTTGCAGAAAATCTTTGATTTCTTCGTCATCTTGGAAAACTTGCCAACATCTTTGATTATCTGGAACTGTAGGACGATGCTTCACATATATCTCAAACTTATTGCTGGAATTCATGGGTATTTTCAGATTACTTGCTGCCTTAGCCAATGCATCCGCAACACCATTTTGAATCCGGGGTACACATGTCAAAGTATGTTCTGAAAACAGTTTTAAGATATCTAGGACATCATTCTGATATGCTCGCATACGAGGATGTTTGGCCTGAAATTCACCTTTCACTTGCTTTATAACCAACTCGGAGTCGCCATATACCGCTATCTTCTTTGCCTTCAACTTCCGAAGGATTTTCAGACCAGCAATAAGAGCCTCGTATTCCGCCTCATTATTTGAACAATCAAATGCCAATTTATATGAACATACCCGTACCTTGCTTGGAACTTGGTTTTGAACTGAAAATGGGCTTCGAATCCACACACCTATACCAGCACCATCGCTGCCCACCGCACCATCAAAATCCATGGTCCAAAGACCATCCTCATCATCTTCTAAGTGCTGAAAATGTGATGTCGATGTATTCTCTGTTTGCTGCCCATTTATTTCAGCTGTTGGCTTTATGACAGCAGACTTTTCTTCACTTTCCTTTCTCAAAACTTCTCTGAAATTTTCTGAAATGTCTGGTATATCTTCTGCTTGAACTAACTGACTATCTATCTCATTGAAATTATCCGCAAACAAAACAAAAGACTCTAAATCTGTTTGTACATAATTTACAGGATGATTGATGGGCTTTTCCTTACTAGTGATCATGTATTTCATCTTTTGTTCCCGATATAACTTCCTCATCTGACCAAAAACTGGAATTGTAGCATAGGAAAAATCGAGTTGAAGTGTACCTTTGAGCTTGGCTCCCCATGACCTCGAAAGCAACATGCCAAATCGCGGAGGAATATCCGCCACCACCACGTCCATCAAAACATTCTTTGCTGGGATTTGATCTAGACTCACAACCAAGTCCTTGATCAAACCAATACATTTCACCCGTCTAGAATCAAACGAATACAAATCATGATACTTCCTTGTGATGTCAAGTCCCAGCTTCTCCATAATCGCTTTGGGCATCAAATTATGTGAAGCTCCTGAATCAAACATGGCATTGTGTAGCACATACTCATGTAGTCGCAAACTGATATAGAACGGAGGAACATCACTCTCGGGAGACTCACCATCTAAAGCGGGCCCAAAAATCAGCTCAGGATGATCATCTTCTACATTCACCGTGTCTAGCATTGGATCGAAATTTAGCATCTTGAAAATATGGCCTCTGTAAGTGCTGTTCTTCATGATTTCCGTCAAGGGAATAGACACCTTCAACTTTGCAATCTCATTCTCCAAACTGAAAGCTGAAATCTTCTCACCTTCTTTAGCCGGATTGTCTCTTTTTTCACCTCTATCTATTGGTGCGTTTGATGGCTGGTCTATCTTGGCTGCTGATGGTGATTGACTTGCTGAAGGACCAACTATGTCTTTTCCTGTTGTGTGTGGGGGAGCCGAATCATTCTTTGCTGATGTATCTTTTCTTTTCTGAATGGGATTTATGGGAACAGCTCGGTTTCTCAATTGCCTTTGCTGACCTTGCTGAGCTGATAAAGCATGCAAATATCCTCTTTGATACTCTTCGGATTCTTCTTCAAGTGCTGTATCGTTTGACAAAATATAATGCTCATCTTGGAGAATAATGGAATTACTCACCAACTCTTCCTCTTCCGTAATATAAGTGGGCATATCATCAGGAGTGAAGAAGTGATTTTCCTCTCCAACATTATCACCTTCATCCTCTGATTCTTGGCTAAAAAAATTCTGCTGAAAAGGAGGTTTCATTTGTTGCTGAACTGCTGCCTCTTGTGCCTTTGTTTCACGCTGCTTGATTCTATATTGTGGCTGTTGTGCACCTCGGAAATTAGGATTATGGATCTGCGGTTCCGGCTTGTCAATACGAACATTTTCAAATGCCCTTTTAAGCTTTTCAACTTCACGAAGAAGGTGATCTGATGTGGATGCTTCTTCTTTGATTGTGACTTGCTTTTTTGCCTTCATTCTTGCCCTTTTATCATTCAAATTTACCTCAACGCTAACAGCAATTTTCTGCATATCCTCCAAGGTAGGAGGATCTCTGTCTCTCAATGAATAAGCCATCTCCAGATCAAAACCATCCGGGAACTTAAGGAGTGCTGATTTTCTAGATGGCCTCAAATCATCTGGAATAGCATTATAAACTGTATTGAATCTGATTATGTAATCTTGAACGGACTCACCCGGATTACGCTTGAGGTTGTTGTATTCGGCATTAATCTGAAGCGGATCCTTTCTGATTTCCCATCGATCTAAAAACTAATTCTGAAGTGCTTCCAAGGTGGCAATGCTGTTAGCTGTCAACCCTCTGAACCACTTTCTAACTTCTCCCCCAAATGTTTGCACGAACAATCGCATGGTAACATCTTCTTCATCTATCTCATATAGATCAAATAAAGTTGTCATTTTGTCAATATGTTGCTGAGCAGAAATACTCTATGGAGTACCATCAAACATAGGGATTTTACTTTGATAATCGGCTGGCATATCATGAAGATTTTGGGGAAGAGCAAGTGGGGAAAACTGGGCAGCCATTGCTTTAGGAGGGGGAGTAGGATGAGTATGAGGAGGACGAGCTGTGATAGCAGGGACTATAATAAGAGGAGTTGTAGTTTGTGGAGTTGGGGGAGTCGAAGGGGTAGGAGAAGTAGGAGGGGTATGGGGTGTAGAAGGAGAACCGACTGTGGATTCGGGATAGGTGATTATAGGCGAAACTGAAACATAAGGAGGATAAGATTCTTCATGAGTCGTGATAGTGGATCCAATATGATCAGAGATATTCTCAACAAAATCAGCAAGGGTAGTAGCTTGAATATGTGTCTGGAGATGTCTCAAGATGAAATTTTCGACCAATTTGTTATGTCTCTCAAATTCAACAGCAGTTGCAAAATCAGGGTCAAGGACTAGAGAGTCGAGCGCACTTTCAGACTTGGCTTTAAACAGAGACAACTCAAAGCTTTCGTCAAAGTCTAGATTTTCAAAATACTTGATAATAGCTGGAGATGAATGAGATTTGCAAATGGGTCTAGGATCTGTAGCCAGCTTGCTTTTCTCAAAAAGACTAGGAAAGAAAAACCATTCAGCCTATGAAAACTCTCAACCTATCATCAACGGCTCAGAGTTAACAATTATACTGGGATAAAGTGTCAATGAAGCGCTATGTTCACAAGCTCACGGAGATTGACTGAAGCAGCGTTTATCTACTAACGCTGATGTAAAACAAGAGCGTTTTCGAAGGCTACCTGGCGTAACTTCAGGCTCCGTCTAAGACTTATGAAATAACACGTCAATGAGCAAACGATTAGTTTGTTCTCCCTAGTATGGTCGCCAATATGTTAGCGCTTGAAATTTCACCTCAGGCTGAGAAAGGTAAACCTCAAGGCAACATCAAACCACTTAGCCTCGTAGCTAGCCCTACGGGGCGGGAGAGGGCTCTCTCCGGTCTATCTCGGTAAAGATCTTCAATTGGTGAGATGACCAATAGGGTAACACTGATTTTAGGCTAGTAAACTGATCAAAAGGGTTGATTTGGGATTTTTAGGGTTTTTGGTGGCAAATTGAGGAGTAGCAATTTTGGGTGCGGGGATAGGACACAGTTTCTGCAGGGGGTTCTTTGGGGCGAGATAGGATACAGTATGATGCCTTAGATTGAGGTGAATGAATGAGAAAGACAGGTGAGGAGCTAAGGAGAGCAAACAATAACTTTGAATTCTCCTTAAACAGTAGAAAACATTGAAATTAAACAAACTTGAAAGCAGAGCATGACAGTCATGAGTTCTACTTTAACACTTCATTTGCTTAATGTGCAGAAGGAAAAGAAAGGAAATGATTCACATAACACACTTACAAGTACATAGAGAAACACACCATAAATACATGTAACCACAAGAATCCCAAAAAGGACTGCAAAACCCTGGTCTTCCTTAGCCAAAAATTGCAGAGATACAGTGAATAATACAATGATAGCTTCTCCCTCAAGAGTCCAACCATGAAAATGAGAAAGAAAGTACATAATATAGATCATCTAACCTCTTTCCCTACCTCCATGGGTCGAGCTCACTATCCTAGGAGTTGTTTCAACCACTTCTAAACTAAGCACTGAAAACTAGGCAGTCAAAACAACTTGCCTCTATAAGCTAGGAAACCAATTCATTCATTTAATTTTCACCCTTTTCATGAATGAATCTTCTAGAAGAGGTACATAAGTGTAAAAGTGTCATAAAAGTACATTAATTACATCAAAGAGCATAATAATCTACCCCAAAAAGTCAAACAGGGTCAAACTGCGTTTTTCTGAGCTGTACACTGAAATTTGGAGACATTTGCCTGACGGGTCGCGCGCCTTTGGGACCACTTTTGGGGCACTTCCAGGTGTCCAACTTGAGCAAGAGTAGGCTTGTTGGAAAGGTATTTGAGTCTACTTTCCAACCCAACTAGAATTTCTGAATTTGGTGGTCATTTGCCCCTCCAAAATTGCAATCTCCCAAGACTGCTTTCTGTGTCTCAAAAATGTGGCAGAAAGTCATTTTTTGCTTGTTTTTTGACTTTCTGGAGGCCCAAAACTTCATAAAATCTCTTGTCCATGGATGAGCATATGTAACTTCTCATGAAAAATCTGGAAATGCTGAGTTTTTGCAAAATGGAGTTGCCAGGATGAAGGGTCGCACGGGGGGTGAGACCCGTTAATGGAGAAAACCTGTAAATTGCCTGAAAAAACCAAAATTTACCCAAAATGCTCAAAATTTCTTGGGATTTGTGCTGTGGCTAGGCTATTTAGTGCCTTGGTCCTTCAGTGAAGCCTCGGCCAAGATATGGAGGGGATCGGGCCTCTTTCTCCTTTTTTGTGCCTTGGCCAACCGCCTTTGGAACATCTTCATCTTTGCCTTGCACACGTGCATTCTCGCCCAATAATGGTTCTTCATGTTTCTCAATAATTTTTTATCTTGGTTAGCCTTAGCCAACAACCTCTCCAAGTGAGCATTGAGCTGGATAAGCATGGACTCTCGCTCAGCGGGCAATAGATCACCGGGTCTTCTTCGATTCAAGTTGCGGTCACTACGAATCCTCCACAACTCATCAAGAGCTTGCTCATCCTCCAACTGTTTGTTGCGTTGCTCCAGATATGAGATTGTCCATTGTGCCCCCTCTAATCTCCTCTGCAATGCATCATTTTCAGCTCTAAGGTGCTGAATGATCTCCTTTGACTCTCAGCTAGGAGAACTGACATCAAGATCAATAAGCTCTATATCTGGAACACCTGATGGTCCCTCATCAATCCTGGGCTGCTTGCCCCTCTCTGATACCTGTGCTGCTGAAGAAAGCGAGGCCCCTTCCACCTGATGTGGAGATAACACTCGCTGAGCTGATGAAGAAGGCGAGACCCCTTCCACATGCTGTGGAGAAAGTACTCGCCGAGCTGCTGCAAATAAGACCCTCTGGCCCCTCTGATAAGTAACCAATGGTGAGGAGCTGACATGTCTAGTGACAGGGATGTCATGTTGCTGTGATGGTCCTCCCTCCTCGTGAATAACCTCAGGATGTGGCGGTGGTGGTGCTGTGAAAAGCTCACAAGAGATGAACTCCTCCCATGAGATGCCCTGCTGAGCCAACTGATGTAATACCACAAGCTGAATCAAACCATAATGGTAAAGGCTCCTATACTGCTGTGCCGGGCTCTTCCTCTGCATCATGGACACCATCCTCTCAATGTTTTGATAGAAGAAAACAGGGATGTTCATCATCCGTACCCGTGTGAAGTGCATCAATAGGCGAATATGGTACGAATATACCTGTGAAAATATTCCCTCACAGGTAAAATAGAGCATGATGAGCCTCATCATGGGAGCATACTCACTCCTGAGAAATCTGAAGGGAAACACTCTTGTCAAGTGTCTCATGAGTGCTGGTCTAACGAAAGGCTCAAAATGAACGTTGTCCAACACCTTGCGCTTATTCCATACCTCTCCGACATTAGGTATCCCTGTGGCATGTGCAATCATCTCGGGTGTCAATGCAAAGTCCACCCCGACAAGGTTGACATGTCCATCATGCAAGTGTAAAACAAATAGGCGAGCCAACTCTCTGTGGTGCTGAATCCGAGAGATCCTCTAGCAAAACTCATAGCAAGACATGTACTGGAAACATGAGACTGCCATAGGACAAGCCTGTAAATCTACCAAAGAAGTGGGCTCCTCTCTCTTATGATGACCACCCTTTCCACCCTTATGAGGCCTCCTCTGTACCTCAATCTCTGAAGCTGATGCCTAGTCATCACTCTGCTCATAGGTTTCGGTTTCTGACATTGTTTAAGGAGCAAAGTGGCCAAAATGTACTGTTGTTTCTGCCTTGTAAAATGCTGATTTATATGCTGTTTCAAGGGGACAAGGAGAATGAGGGGAATGTTAGGGGAGGGACACTTTAAAAGGAAAATGGGAATAAATATATAAAACAGGGATTTAAGGGAAAAAACATTGCAAAAATCATTGCATATGCATCATTATATACATTGTTTACATGGGTATTATGAGAGGTAGGATTAGGGCTTGATTTTTCATTTTTTAGGGAAAGGGGTAGGGTTTAGGTTTTCTTTACAAATTTGAAAGGGAAATTTATATAGAAAGACAAGGAAAATGACATGGGAAATGGGAAAAATGATTTACAAGGGAAAAACCTTAAAACAGCATAAAACCCTAGGCATATTTTACAATTTTAAACCACAACCATATAGAGCTTTTTCTCTTGCACAATGAGATCTTTAAAACATGTATTCATGATGTCTTTAACCATAACAAACAGCAATTTGTAAGTTGGAGGGCCTACCTTAGGCAATTTATCAATTTTGTTGGCTCCTTGGATGAATTTGCAGGTGATTTGGTAAGGAGGCCGCTGACGGGTCGCACGCCTCACCCAACAGGTCGCGCCCGTTATAAAATAACACCGTTGGAATGGGCTCGACGGGTCGCGCGCCTCTGACGGGTCGCGCGCCTGGTCTGACGGGTCGCGCGCCTGTCAAGCTCATAATTTCGCTCAAACCCTCGCCCAATCTCTCTTGCAAGTGAGTTAGATGCACAATGAGGGTAAATGGAGGGAGATTGGGCTTTTATAATTTTGATTTGAAATAATTTCATGCCCAAACCCACTTTATAATGTTTTTCTTTGACACTTTATAAAATTGACCATTTTGGTTTCCTTTGTCCTGAAATTGACTCATTTAATGTTTTTGCTCAATACTTTTTGCAGGGATATCATCTGAGGGATCTTGGCAAGGGAGCCAGTGTTACATGTTGTCCTTGGAAGATTTTTGAAATTTCATCACTTTTTACAAAAATTTGAAAAATGACCTTGGCTTTAAAAACAGGGTTTTTAAATCCAAAGTGAAAATTAACTGTACAAGATAGAAATTTGCGAAGAAACACCTTTAAAATCATCCCTCTGGCTTGCTGAGCACTTATTGACCTTCAGAGACATGACCTTGTAAACAAACTTGACCAAAACCCTAGACCTAGGAATTTGACCTCAAGACAAGACAAGACAAGCTTGAAAGTGACTAAGGACTGAAATGACTTGATCCAGCAATGCCAAGAGGGGGACAAAAACACCAGCTCCTCCATCAGGGTTATGGCATGCCTAATGGGATGCAAAAATTGACACTGATGAGACACCTACTTATGCAAATGCAAAGAGCTTTGATCGCTGATGGAGGGCTACAAGACCGACTCTAACACACCAAACAATTGAAGTGAATTTATACCAATTTCTACCATAATCCTCAATAAGGCTACTAGGGCATACAATTATGCCCACTTGTTCAAGTTATGGCCTATTGTTAAATGCAAAGAGAAGAAACAAGTTTTATTTTGATATAACACTGCCCAAATGTTGCATGTACTAGGATTCCCTTAGAGGCCTCATAAGAAAAAACCCCTTGCCAAGTCCTCAACAATTTCCATAGCCCAAACCTAATTAGGGAATTTCCTTCTCTTTTTTCTACTTATTCCCTCAAATAAATATTTAATTATACAAAACAACTATAACACATTAGATTCTTTGTCCTAAAACATAGATTCATTTATTGTTAGACATAAAGCCTAGTTTATGATCAAAGGAAAATCTCTCATTTCCTTAACCTATGGGTTCATCTATCCACCATTTTTTGAAAGCTTTAGTTGAAGTTTGACCACTCTATAACGCTAATCCTCCAATCAAAATTTATGCACTAGACCAAAGTTCAACATAAAAATGAAAACAAAGAAGAAGGTGATAAACACATTCACCTTATTCTCTACATAGAAAGCATATAGCGGGACCATACCATGCTCTCTTTTGGAGCACTTTCCAATTCGGGACTTTGTTTCTAAAGACATCGAAAGGAATAGTTTAATTTTTTAAGGGGGGTTTATTTTCCATATGCTCTTATAGCACCAATTTGGTTCAAATTGAAGGTCATGCACAAAAAGAGAAGTATATTCGAGTTTCACCATATAGTTGCATTAATGAGATCCTTGAATGAGACTAACATGTTATGTCTTGACTTCAATTGTTAGCTCTTGTGTATAGGTCCTCCATTCAACTACCAAACCACCTATAGGTTCTAGATCCTTAATTTACCTCTAGTCCTTATTAGGAGTTTTATTTGTTGTTCTAATTTCCCTAATATTAAATTATCGACCAAGGATTGTAGTCTTTGAATCACACTGCGTATTGATTCAGATTCGGAGTTAAGTACAGAGTAGTTGATTTTCTTTCTAAAAATGTTGAAGTAAAGAAGCCTATTTACCCTAATTCTATTTTATTTAATGCGAGAGGATATTTTTATTTTTTATTTTTTTAAATGTTAACTAAAGATTTATATTAATTTGAAACAAAAATATATTGTATTCTTTTGTGATTATTAACTTGTAACTTAAGAAACCCGGATGCGAGTGAATCAAGTGTCAATTAATGGATTCATTTAATGAAGCCGGCGCGTGGTCCTACCAGCTGATGCTCAGCGCTCTTCTCCAAGCTTGCGTTAGGCTCAAGCTGGTTCACATAATGCGAATGCAAGTCCACCTGCAGGTTGAATTAATGGCTCACCTCGAACGACACAAGGCCCCTGCGGTTTTATTCATGGCGCATTCGGCCTTTCTCTCCACTGTTCGCTCTTTGGCCTCCTGCCTTTGCCCGTTCCATTTGGAGTTTCTTGGTGGAAGAACTATCTCAGCCATTAGAGTTTGGCTCCTGGTGGTTCTGGAGGTTGGAATTCAGCTTTCCTTATCCCCTGCTCAACCCGGTTCTCTGATTCTCACTTGGTTTCTCCTCCGCCTGTCTCGTCTCCCCTCTACTGTCACCTGTTCTGCTAAATTTTCCACTCGCAGCCTGGCAATGGTCCGGCACAGAATGCGGAGCCGTCATGGCGGGAGCCGTGGTGGTCGCGGGCGTTCTCAGCCCGCTCACTCTGCTGATCTGCCGATGCCCCCTGTCTCTCAGCCCTCCTCTCAAGCCAATACGCCTCCGTCTAGCCCTTCCAGCAAACCTTTCCCGCATAATGCTTTCCAGAATACTCATTTTAAATTCCAGAGCAGTCTTAACAAGCCCATTATCACTACAAATATTACCATTATTTTCTCTGAGGAGGAGGCTCAGCCTCAAGCTACAGCGCACACCATGGCGGAGTCATCACAGGATGGTCACAGAATCGCGGGCAGCCATGGCATCGAGCAGAAGCTGGAAGATGAAGGTAAGGCCAACAGGCGTGGCAAAATGCATGCTGAAGAGGAGGCTCCGGGTGTCACTTTGCCACCAGGTGGCAGCCCCCTTGGGGCCTCTGTCTCGGTTGCAGTAGAAGGAAGTTCCTGCGGCACTCATCCAACGTCGGATCCTCCAGGTGGTAGCGGGGCCAGTGACGAGGCGAAGGGCGACAATATCTGGTATGGAAATGAGTGTCCTGTTGTTGAGGAGCTGCTGGACCAGGACGTGGTCATGTGACACCACCTGGCTCCCTTGCGTGTCCTCACTGACTTCTTTTTGGTTCACTCTGTCAAGTTCAAATGATTCAGGTTTTGTGGATCTGGTTTTGTCTATGCGGCCTGGTTGTCTAGTTCTCTGCCCTTGTGGTCTGGCAGTTTGGGGCTGTACTGCTGATTTGGATAGAATCTTTGTCTTTTGTTGCTGGTTGTGACAGCTTCATAGGGGTTGACTCTCTTTTTGGGTTTATCACTGTTTTTAGGTTCCTATGTCTGGTTCTCTATACACTGTAACTGGTCCTCCCAATCATGGGACAGTTTTGTTAGGCTGAAAGCATGCAGATCTTCTCTTCCGAGGTTTCGACCTTGTTACAGGGAAAAGTGTCTATTTAGAACTGCTCTATCCCACTAAGGTGTGACAGCTACCTTAGAAACAAACAGAGAAAAGCTACTTTTGTATTTCCTTTATGAATTATAGATAGAGAGGAATAGAAAGAACCAACCTGTGTCTTGCGCTAATCCTTTGATTCGATCCCTCTCTTCTTTGATAGTCTCCAACTACCTGCTCCCTTGCACACCCAGCTTCACAAAGTACCTGTAAGATCACAGAAGCATAGCACTATACAAAGACATGGATCTATATTCATAAACAACTTAGGATCAGATTTAAATTGACCATACAAATGTAACAAGCATCAATGATACAAAAGCATGGAGGAGAACTCAAATAGCTTTTATTGATAAACAAGAAAAGATCCAGGAGGAGTTACAACCAGTGGTTCCGACCCAGCATCAACCTCCCAGCAAAGAAGCCCCTCTTCACCTCAAACAAAGCATAGATCACCCAACAATCTGATGTTTGTCTCTAGAAACCAACAACAATTCCTTACAATATGCAAAATTCCAGCCTCTGGATCTCTGGGATGAGGGATCCATATATAGATATCTGTAAGGGGGATGAGTCAGCTTGTGATTTGATTAGTGTCTTCTCTCTGTCAGTTCTTGCTTCCACTTGGAGACTGAAGGCCTCTTACTCATCCTTGGTCGAATTCAGTGAGGCAAGTGTCACAGGAGAAGATTCTGGAAGCTTCCATTGCCTCTCCACCTCGCGGAATGACACTGCCATTTGTCATTTCTCGCCCATCGCACCCCACAGAAGGGAGTTTTGAAATGCAACGCACCCTCACAGTGCATTTGGGTGAGATGCAACGCACCTAGCCAATGGAGCAGCTGCAATGATCCTGTTTTGACCAATTTTGAGTAGTTTTTCATGGAGAACTTCTGGGAGAAGCTGTAATCTGTTGACCTTGTTCCTTTAGGGGTTAGAACAACACTTTTAGGGACTTAGGAGCCCTTGTTTTATGGACATTTCATGCTTGGAGTTGTAGGGCACAAAAATGTCTATAACAGTTGCCCCCTAAAGTATGAGGCCATTAACCTTTTGGTGTCGGGTGAAATGCTTTATTATGAGGATCCGAAGTTCTTTCAATGCTGGGAGGAGACCTGTAATAAGATACAATACAATACATTATCTTCATAATATTTTCATGATCTAGCTGAGGCGGGCATTCCCATGCTCAGCTTTATAAATTCATTTTCATGTACATAGGACAGACAACCGTCTGAGTGTAGACTGATGATTCTGATAGAGCCATCATCCTTTTGGTAGGATGATTATCTGTGCTGCAATGTTGTACATTTAATGTCTTTATTTCCCTGAATATATATCGCAGCCCGGATGGATGAAACTAGATCCGGGGTCTTCAATCTCGTCCGATCTTCACTCGAAGTACAAGTCGATCCATGTGAGAAATGTTCTGAAGTCGAACATGGAAAGACATCGCTTGATTACCAGTCAATGATGTAAACTGTTAACAAGCGCGAGAGGAATCACCGATAATGATAATGACCCTCAAGGTACTGCAGTACAATTCACGTGGTGTGAATAAAGGACTTGGCGTCGAACACCACGCAAAATCTTTCGGTCGAAGGCCATTGATGTAAACCTGTCACCGGAAGTGAGAAACTTGCCATTGAGGCATGCAAGCTTCAAAGTACTGGATGGGGTGTTCCTAGATCAACTTCTTGGATAATGAGCTAATGTCGACAAGAAGTGATCCATCACAGGAGGGCCTTAATGAATCCCACATCAATGACACGGAACGGAGCAAATAATTTTGATGGAGGTGAAAACGATCTGGTGATATAAGGTTCAGGGTGGCCGTCATGAAAGAATGGAGTATAATGTATGGTAGTGGGTGAGACACAGGTGACTTCTCTGGATGACTTCTCTAGAACATATCGGCGACACTGATGTGATGGATTGGTATCATTAACCCCAAATGTGGATGGTATGGCGTGACCATGGTGATGTGACCGGTGAATGAAAACAACCCAACCCGACTCGGACACGGAGTGGAAGTGTCATGTTCAAGAGCGACCTGCTACCAACAAAGTTTCTTTGAGTTTTCTTCCCAATTTTTCCCCAGTCATTGCTGACCAGTACCTCTTTATTTTTGTCAAGCTTGAGGAGGATAACATATGCTTGTTCTATAATTTGCCCTTCGGGCAAACCCATCACTATGTTTTAACGAGCCTAACGATAGTGAAACTCGTTCTCGTCTAAAGACAAGTTTGTCGCTATTAATCTTTTTAACGAGTTTAACGACAAAGATAACTCGGTCCTTTTCAATTTTAGAGAGTCTGAAAAGGAATGTAAAGGTAACTCCAAAATTCCTTTTTCGTCATCTAATCCCTTAAGTCCGAAAAAGTATAAAACAATACAGAAGGGATGAATTTTCGATAGTTTTAACGAGCCGAACAAAACAAGCACTCGATCTTTTTGTGTAATAATCCCTCCGGTCCAAAAAGATTAAAATCTAGAGGAGGGATAGCACTTCCTGTCCCTTTAACGAGCTGGAGAGGCCAATGGCTCGGCAATCTTTTCATATTTTACGAGTCAGTTGAAAAGAGCTTAAAGGAGACTCGTCTTTTGAGGAACGAGTGATAAAACGGGTAGCAGCTGATTCCAGGTAAGGTTTGGAATTTTCCAATCATGGCAGTGTTACAAGGATGGCTAGTGAAATCACTCTTCGCAGCTGTTCCTCAAAATGGGTAAACAATCAAATGGAGGTGAATGATCGGCCAATGAAAAGTGGAGGTGACGGTGCAAACACGACCAAGGCTTTAATGGCTGAAGTACTACATTCACGATGGTTATTTACCGGGGAATAGTTCATTTTTTAATGAGCTTAAACGCGGGTGGAAACATTTGCTCATGTCTTATGTTTATTTTTTAACGAGCTTGAACTATGTGCTAAAACTGCTCGATTAGATGGTCTTGTTTTGATTTTACCATAAATAGCTTTGTCCTTTCAAAGATCGTACTGTATTTCAACTGCTTCATCAAACTAGTCAGAAATGAACAATATATGCTTGAAAATGAGTTAGAACACTAATATTTTACTTTGAACTACGTAAATGAAAAAGTGTTTTTACCTCTCATTTTACCATTTCATTTGAACTTGGTTTGATGGAGCTTTGGAGGTGCTTTTCCCTCTCGATTTTCATCAGCTGATTTCGGGAGATTTTGTGGACGATTCTCAGCGCCGTCTGGACAAGGTAGGAGCTAAACCTAAGCTCTTTCATTTCATGGTTTCCATTTTGTATTTTGAGCTTGATTCCTAGCTTTTCTGAGTCCCTGGGATTTAAAGAACTCGTTCTGCCATCAGCGCACCCCCAGTGTATCGAAAACTGCGTTGAATGTTGGCATGTCTAAAGGCTATCTGACATTCAACGCACCTAGAACACTGCTGCAGGTGCGTTGGGCGCAAAAAGGGAATTTGATGCACAATTTTTGATGGAAATTTTGCCTGTTTCTTACCAAAATCAGGATCTAACTCCTCCCTTTTTTGTTTTTCAGAGATCTTTGGAGTAAGATGACCATTACATGGCGAGAACATGAGCATGAAGAAGAGGACATGCTTGCCCTACATGATCCAGTTACAGTGAACGCGCTGCGGAACTGTGGCTTGCTGAAGTTCTTCTGCATTTCTAGCATGAGACAGCAGATCAACTTACTGCAGTATTTGCTCAATGCTTGGGATCCTACCAATCAGGTTTTCCAGATCAGGGGAAAATCTATCCCCTTGACTGTAGTAGACATCTATTTCTTGACTGGCTTGTCGAGGCGGGGTGCCCCCATCTCTTTGTCAGGTTCGGCCCGAGGAGGCGACTCTGTGAGAGATTATGTCCGCCGGTACTGCAGAGAAGGATCTCAGCCGAGTAAAGACGGCAAGATCATCATCCGTGATGTCACTGACAGGTCCCTCAGGACTATTCTGTTTACTTTTGGTAGGATGGCCGATGGTGCGGCTCTTCATGTAGCCAACCGATCTTACATGCAGCATGCCTTGGAATGCCTCCAACTGAAGGTGTTCAACTGGTGTGACGCAGTACTTCTTGTGATGAAAGAACAGTTGACCAAGATAAAGAGCGGGAGGTTGAAGAACTTTGGGTATGGTTCTATTTTGACCGCCTTTGCCTTGGAGAAGATACCACTGATGCAGCCGCAGTACATTGCACTCGATTTACCTTCTCCTACTGAACCACATATGCAGAGATGGGTTGACCATATGTCTAGGCATGCTGGCCAGTCTCAGATTTCATTTTCTGATACCTTCTTCAGGTGGTTTGATCGTCAGGAGATGGTTTATTCTGAGTATCCATATGCTGGCATGGACTTCCGGGGTGATCCAGATTTAGTACTACCGGATGGCGAGCAGTGGGGCGCCATTGGTAAAATCTTTGACCATATTCCTGTTTATCGTTTTTTGTTTTTTGTTTATAATGTCCTTGTGCTTTATTCTGTCAAGATTTTAATCAAACTCTTGTGTACATGCAGATGTTGGTCCTGTTCGTCCAGTAGTTCGCCTGAGAGTACCAGCTGCTGCCCCAACAGGAGAGGTCGTCGGAAGGGCTATTCTTCGTGACCTCGATGTGGCCGAGACTCTCACAGCATTACAGGAGCAGGTCGAGGGCCTCACTCTTGGTATTCTAGATGTGAGGACTGACGAGCTACCTTTGTGGTTACAGCGGCATACTACTGGTGTGCCCAGACGATGGACTCGTCTCTTACGCATGATTGCACAGGCTGTGACTTGCTATCACGAGCATCATTAGACTAGGGTGCCCCCTAGCATTTTGAGTTTTTGGGTCATTTGACCGATTTTGTCTTGGTTACAGAACATTATGTGTAAACCATAAACAGTTATATATATTTTTGATTTTCGGAGTTTTATTTTGGTTAAGCTACATGATCCACATGCAAACATTGATGGTGTGTTTCTTTTTATAAATGTTGGAAATGTCTATCTAACACATAATTTGCTAATGAGTCAGTTAATGTGTTTAAGTTTCTGGAAATATGTTGATATTGAATAAAATCAAATTGTCTTTCCAAAATCTTAACCCTTAGGAACATGCGATAAATAGCTGGGTTTCGGACGAAATATATACCATTGAGTTGTAGTATTACGAGCTGTGAGTCTAGCCTGACAATTAGTCGGCGTATACCATGTGTGTTGGCATCAGAGAGGAGTTCTATCAACGCGCTATATTCAGCGATGTTATTTGTTGATCGACCAATACATACCCCTCTGAAACTTACTAACTCGCCGCTTGGATTAAAAATAGCCCAGGCTACGGAGGATAGGTTCCGCGAACTACGACTCGCTCCGTCAGCATATCCAACACATGACTCCCATAGGTTTGACATCTGCCACAAATGTAAAAAGTGGATTACTTGACCAAAATAAACACTTTAGCAAAAACAAAAACATAACAAAAGCACACAGGTTACCATTACGCATAGTAACGCTTGAGGTGCAACCCATTACGAGGTTGCGCCAGCGGAATTCCGTCATAATCCATTAACTCGTAGGCTCCTTTTTCTAACACTCGTTTAACAATATAGGGGCCCATCCATAAAGACTTAAATTTACCCGCTCCCAATTTATCAGATTCTTGGTCGTAAAGCAAGACCAAGTCACCTTCTGAGAAGACACGGGGTTTGACATTTTTGTCGAACTGCACCTTAACTCATTTCTTATGGGCTTCGTTAGCCAAAGCGACATCACGACGGGTTTCATCCAATTGGATTAATTCCAAGAAACGAGCTTCTTCTTCTGAAGTTCCGGGAGGAGATCAATTGCGAGTTTGAGAGACGAGATTTCACACTGGATTGGTAAGACTGCTTCCAGGCCATATACCAGTTGGAAAGGTGTAAACCCGGTTGCATTCCTTACCGATGTTCGGTAAACCCACAAAGCTGAGTACAGGATTAGATGCCATCTTCTCTTGTGAACTCCAATCATCCTTTGCAGCATGCATTTGATGACCTTGTTGATTGCTTCAACTTGTCCGTCGGCTTGCGGATAATATGGAGTAGAGCTGTCGTGAGACAACCCTAGTTTGGCAGCTAATTCGACCATCATGTGATTGCGAAAATGCGATCCATGATCTGTGAGTATAGCCTGCGGCACGCCGAATCTGGCGACTACATGATTGAAAAAGAAGAGGGCAGCTATTTCACCAGTATTATCTAATGTAGGCATCGCCACGGCCCATTTGGTAAAATAGTCAACTGCGACTATGATGTACCCATGCCCCCCGGTCGAGGTGGGATTACATGTCATGAAATCGATGCCCCATTTGGCGAATGGCCCAACAGCAACTATTGGTTGCAGAGGTGCGGGTGGTCTTCTGGTTTTGCTATCGAAAATTTGACAAGCATGGCAACTTCGGACTGCGGTTATGCAATCTTTGAACATTGTTGGCCAGAAGTATCCTACTCGTAAGATTTTTTGCGCTGTAGCATATCTAGATTGATGCCCCCCACACGCGCCTGAATGACAATCATTCAAGACTTTTTCGGCCTCCTCATGGGTGAGGCACCTTCTCAGAACTGTATCGATACCACGACGGTAAAGTGTATCACCGACGATCATGTAGTCTTTTGCTTGGTATCGAATACGTTTTTGTTCGGAGTGGGAGGTGTTTGGCCTGTATTTTTGAGTTTGGAGATAAATGATTATATCCCCATACCACTCATTGCTTGCAGATATCAGAAACAAACTTTCATCCACGATTGTTTCTTCGGATGTGTCATCGTTGGACGACGATGGGAGATCGCACAATAATTCTGCGAAAACTAGAGCTTTCTTTGACTTGGATTTTACAAATTCCAGATCAAACTCTTGTAGGATTGCTATCCATTTTGAATATTTTCCCCCCAGCAACTGTCGCGACAATATATAAGTCATGGGGTTGCAATCTGATAGAATGGTAGTTTTCCGAAAGAGGACATAGTGTCGAAATCTTTGTATCGCTTGTACAGCTGCGAGTGCTAGCTTTTCAACGTAAGAATATTTGCTTTATGTATCATTTAAGTTTTTACTTAAATAATATATAGGATGTTCAATTCCATTGACTTCTTGAACTAAAACCATTGCGATGGTCGTATCCGCTGCAGCCAGATACAGGTTAAAATCTTTTTGATAATCAGGAGTGTACATTAATGATGCTTTCATTAGGGAATCTTTTAAAGCATCAAAGGAAGCTTGCGCAACCTGATCCCAGACAAAGGGTACTTCCTTTTTCAAAAGACGTGTATAACCTTTAGCAAGTTCGGCATAATTTGGAATGAACCTCCTCAGAAAGTTCGCTTTCCCTTGGAGTTTCTGAATCTGAAGCAAATTCGAAGGTGGAGGCAAATTTATGATTGCCTGGACCTTACATGGGTCGAGACGAATCCCGTCCTTTGAGACTACAAAGCCAAGTAAACGACCAGAACTGACGCAAAATACACATTTGTGTGGATTGAGTCGTATCTTGTAGTGTCGGCAACGTAGAAATATCACTCTTAAATGCTGCGGGTGATCAGTCCGCTTTCGCGAATGAGCCGGAAGGTCGTCGAGGTATGGTTGAACGATGTTTTTGATGTCATGGAAGGCATAATTCATTGCCCTCTGAAACGTCGCCCCTGCGTTCTTTAAACCAAAGGGTAATTTTCGATATGCGAATGTGCCCCACGGACAAATAAATGCAGTCTTTGACTGGTCCTATGGGCGGATATTTATTTGATTATACCCGGAGAATCCATCCATGAATGAAAAGATTTCGCATCCGACGCATTCATCAATTATCTGGTCAATGAAGGGTGTAGGGTAGTTGTCTTTTGGACAAGCTTGATTTACATCCCTATAATTGACGCACACTCTAATTGTTCCTTGTTTTTTCATAACAGGGACAATATTCAATACCCAATCGGTTAGAGGAACCGGGTAGATGAAACCAGCATGGAGAAGTTTTTCAACTTCTGCCTTAATGGCAGCGGCTTTTTTGGGGTGCACCTGTCGTAGCCGTTGTCGTACTGGTTTGACATCTGGATACATCTTAATTTCATGTTCAACGATACTCGAGTCAATTCCTGGCATTTCATCATATGACCAAGCAAAGACATCTCTGAATTCGTGAAAAAGAGCGTTATATATCTCTAGTTCTGAAGGAGAACAACATTTGCCGACATAAATATTCTCTACAACATCTGTTTTGGTCGAGATATTTATGGCGATAGTCTCTTCAATATTGGACAAGTTTCGCTCGGAATCCACCGTGTTTACAGTATTTGATAGGAATTCAAAAACTGAAGGATGATACAGGTCATCTTGATTATATTCTCCACAATCCGGAAGAAGGGAACGATGGTGGGAATCATTCCATGGTGTCCCTTCAATTACCATAGATTGGACAATTCCTTCGTCGGTGACATGCACTCGCGACCAAGGATCTGAAGGGGTACCATATTCTCTAGACCTATCCATCCAAACGCTTGATGAGCGTTGATTTGGGTTTGCCTCCCATGCTAGGAACATTGATTGCTACAATATTTCCGTTGGGCTTGGGGGCAAAACCACTGCATGATCCATGTCGATATTGTTTTCTGAGATCTTTTTAGAAGATATCATGTTGCAGGTTCCTATCGACGCTACTTCCGCCAGATTGATTGGAGGTGGAAGAGCGAACATTCCCATTAGTATAGGATCTTTTAGTAGGCCTACTCCGATATTCTGAAGCGAATGGGGGCTTCCATGGATCATGGGAATGCTTCCAGTAACTTGAGAACCATTGGGGAGGAAGTTTTGTTGATCGACGATTGTAATCCCTCCTTGAAAGGGAAATGCAATCTTTCTAAAATAGGTTGATACAACAGCTGCCATGGCATATATCCATGGTCTTCCTAGTAGGATGTTGTAATCAAGATTCCCATCGATGACTTCAACATCTATTTCTACCGTTTTCCCTCCTAGTTCAACTTTCAAGTTACTTAGGATACCATATGGGGTATATGTCCTTCCGTCGAATGCTTTTAATGTTGTCGAAGATCGCGACAAGGTTGGAGATCCTAAAGTTTTCCAACAACTCATTGACATAATGCATGTAGATGCCCCCTCATCAATAATTGTTCGATGAACAGTTTTGTTGAGGGCTTTCACTTGAACAAGGAAAGCTAGTTGAGCTGGTAATTAAGGATCGTATCCTTTATGGTTGAAGGATACTAGACTGGAATCCTTTGGGTCTATCCCACCAATGGCTGATAATAAAGACTGCCTTTGGGATGGGCAATTTTGTAGTACTTCAAGAGTCGACATAGCGGATGGCGATTGGGCCAAGTCTTCCACTATATTATAATGTTGTGCCGCTCTAGCGTGGGGATTAAATGTCGACTTGTGTACTACTCCCTTTGGCTGTTTTATCGTCAATTCAGGAATGGTGGGTGGCGCAACTTCTGTCGAAGTTGTTGTCGAACTACTTGGTTGATATTTATCCTTATTGTTCGACAGCTGTGGATTCCCATAATCTTTGTTCCTTGTCGATATCAAAGCATCATTTTTCTGTTTTGAAACCGACAACATTAGCACTTGAGACGGGGAAGCATTTCCACTTTCAACCAGATTTGTTCCTGGATTTGGAAACGGATCAGTTAACACTGCGGAGGTTTTCGAATTCTTGAAGAATTTTTTAAGCTCAACCCTGTGTGGACAATTCGCGGTCCAATGATCCTCATCGCATATAAAGCATGGATTTTTTGGTTTCCTATCTCCAGGAGGGTTTGAAGAAGATTTTTCAGGTGATGATTCCTCCTGTTTCTTCTTCTTCCCTTTGCCTTTTTTCTTGCTCCCTGGTTGTTTGGTTTCTTTGCCTTTATCTGTCAATACGGCATTTACTTCCGAAGCAAGAAGTTCGTCTTTTGCATTTTGACCTGAAATCTTACGGGCCTTTTTGGATGTAGCCTTTGTTGATTTCATGTCTGTTGTGCCAATCACGCCATCGCCAGCATGAGAGTCATTGTTCGATTTAGGAGGAGGAGGAATTGAGAATTCCGGTCTAGGGGCGTCAGGTATTTTATCGTAGAGCGTGCCGGACTGAGTGTAAATCAAATCCAGATATTGCGCACGAGCGATAACTTGCTCTTCTGTTACGACTCCCCCCTTTGCCACATCTTCCGTGATGGAAGGCAGTAATGACTTGATAAACCATTCAGCTAATAGCTGATCGGGGACATACGTTTTTACCATTCTACGACGACGTCGCCACTCATGTATATGATCAGATATGTGAGTGGCCGTTGTCTATTTGAAATTGGTAAGAAGTTCTGTTCCCGTTTCGTACCTTATTGGTAACTGAAAATGGGTTAAAAAGGTTGTGGCTAAGGTACTGAAGTTGTCGAACGAAGCTCTAGGCAATTCGATGTACCATTTTGCCGCCGGACCCATTAACGTCCTCTGAAAGAGGCGAAGTCTTATCGAATCATCATTTAGGGTGTTTGACGAACACCATAGATGAAAGGTCATCACATGATTCGATGGATCTTCACCCGGATTTCCATTAAATTTAGGAATATCTTATGGAATTTTATGCGGAATCGCTGGCCACCAAGGGGCGTAAGCAATTGGATCATTGGTTAACCGGTTTAAATCAGGTAACTCCAAAGTTGCCACAAATGGTAACTGCTAATTCAGGTTAGGTGAAGCATACCCAGGGTAAGATGGGATTTCCTGAGCAGTTGGTCTTTGCATACCGACATAATGCATTTGATGCTGGTATGTTTGGTAAGGTTGGTGGACATGACCATTGTAAAATGGTTGATTTTGACCGTTTTGAATGTACGGTTGTCCACTGTTAGCAAAGATTTGTTGCTCAGAACCTTGGTATACTTGTTGGAATTGCGGTTGTTGATATTGCACCAGCCATGGTTGTGAAGCCACGTGCTGTTGCCCGATACTAACAGTAAGATGAGGGGTAATTGTACCCGTCTGAACCTGTGTCGTTCCACTAGTCGGCGATTGTGGTTGAGTCGCAGGGTCAAGGGGTTGTTGCATTACAACCTGAGAAACCTGAGGTTGGCATACAACAGGCAGCGCTTGAACTTGCGACACCGTCACAATAGCTGGCATAGTCGGGATATTCGACATAGGTACTCATTGTTGCATTGAGTATACAACTCTTGGTTGTTGAGGTAGTATAGGTACCCAACCACTTGAGGTAATCCCAGTATAACCTGAATGTTGTTGTGAACTCCCGTATGGATATCCTCCCGGAGGGGATAATGAAAGGGTATACTGCCCCCCATATGGTGGTAATCCAGAACTCAAGGGAATTGTTTGCCCTTGGGGGTCGGACTGCCCAAATTGACCTCCAAATGGATCAATTTGTTGAGACTCAACATAAGAGTTTCCGGATATTATTCCGGATGAACAAACAGGAACGGACCATACTGTCGAAATAGCCCCTGAGTGGGCTCCTTCTAGCGGATGAGAGCTAGTCGGGACAGATGGTATACCGGCGAATATTGTCGGAGTGATAGCAGGGAGTTCTGTCGTCGCTGTGTCAGACGACACAGTCCTAGATGTTGACGGTTGTTCAGACATTTGTAGTCTATCCAAGAGATTACCTAGCGATCCTATAGGAGCTTCCGTTGGTGGTAGACTAACTTCTGACGAAGAAGGATATAGAGTAATCCCGACTCCAAATTGCGTTGGATTACTTGTTTGAGGATCTTCTAGAATTTATTCTATGGAAATCAGACCAGGTGGAAGGGGAAGACCGTCAGGTCCGTAAAATATTTCTGGTGCCGAAGAAGGTGTGAAATCGGCAGCAACAGATGTTTGAAGAGCAAGACTCTCCGAACCGGTTGTAGATGGAACTGGTTCGGTAACACAAGTGTTTACTCTCAGACTAGGATCAGTATCATTGTCCTTCTGTGGCTGCTGAACTTCCTCTGTAGAGGCAGGGATTCCAGAAATGTTTGGACTAACCGGAGTCTCTGATGTCATTGGAAAACTTGTTCTAATTTTAATAGGAGATTTGGAACCGGTTAAACGAGTTCGCTTTGTCCGTACTGGTTTCGATTCCGGAGACAAAGACGGTTGACTCGTAAGCCTCCGCGAACGATGGGGTTTCAATTGACTTTCTTCCACGATTGCGGATTACTCGATCAACTAAAATAAAGGGGAAGTATGTTTCCGAATTAAATGAATTTTAGACGCTTCGACACAACTTGTTTTTTCAGTTTTTAAGAGTCGAGAAAAAACAAAAGATGACTCTAGTCTCCTTCGATTTTTAATGAGCCTGAAGTGACAAGTGCTCAGATGGACCTTTTCCGTTAAGGAGTCTGAAAAGGAACGAAAGGGACTACTCTGGAAATCTAGGTAGAGGGAGTACCAAACCAATCGCAAAACTGCAGAATACTTTTTACGGTACGGCAGTCAATCTTCCCGAATGCTGTGTTCAGTGCATTGCGATCGATAGGGCGGCAGACACGGCTTCCTATGGATAAAGGATTTAAGCCTATAGGGATCTCCCAAAATATACTCGACGGTACGTGGGAGCACAAGTCCATACTGGCACTTATCGTCTCAAAGTGGAGGAATCACCCAACCATCAGTGAGGACAACAGTTACCAGGCTGTACGACGCTGGAATACGTCTCTAGCCTAGACCTCTAAATGTTGTGCGTTAAGTTCCAAAGCGTTGTTAGATTCATTGAATTTATTTTAAGTTGATCTTGTTTATGAAGTTTGCCTTTCGGGTTCACCACGAGATGTAGATGTAATTCCTAAAATGCAATCTAAAGATGATAAACAAACTTTTTATCTCTTTTGTGCAATGAAAATCCTAGCTACTAGGGAAAAGAAAGACAGAATATTTTCACAAAGAGCAAAGAGCACACTGTAAATGCACTTTCCTAAATCAAGCCAAACAGACTGTCTATATGCAAATGCACATGCATGTATTTGTTTTCGACTTTCTTAGTATTGATGCTAAAAATAAAGTTGATGTACAAATCTGAATTTCTTTTCAAGCGACAAATATAAACAAGTTCTTTTTCGAAATCAAAAAATAGAGATGATTACAACACCTTACGATTTTGAAATGAACACTCATTTTTTACACTAGAAAATTATAAATTCAGACCAAAGGCAATAGTAACAGGATAATCGACCATCAACAGCAATCAAACTTTTTCCTATGATCGAAATCGACACTTGCGACAGATTCAAATCAAAGGACGACAGTACGACTATGCTACTTTTGCAAAGGAAAACTGTAAACGACTCAACAAACACACAAAAACATCTACAGTTCTTTTGTACAAAGGAGGTGGAATAACAGCAAGGAAAAGGGGTTTCAAACAGACATATACTGATCACAGGCAACAAAATTCAGGGATAGAACTGGAAAGAATGAAGCACAGGAACCACAGCTGCACAGAGCTAGTCTGATCAGCGCACCTGTAACACAGAGAATCTGAAATGCAGCGCAGGTTGTCCCTTCGGGAAGTGCGCTGAAATTCAAAATCTCTGAACAGTACCTGCGCTGGGCCAGAAACGAGACTCTGTCCAGGTTCCGGGTCACAGTTTGCAGTTCAGTCCTTGGTTTTTGGCCGAGTAAAAAGCAATCAGTAATGCAACAATCAGGGGTAGATCTAAGGAGGATCTAAGAGCTATCACAAGGGCAATCAGATAGTTTGTGAATCAGCTGTTCAAATCATAAAAAGATCCAGTGAATGGATTGAAGCAGCAGTTATCTACTTTGCATTTGTTATGGCAAATGCAGTTCGAATGCTACTTATAAGTATATGAAACAAACAACAAAGAATGATAAACAAACAAAATAATTATCTCCCCAGTGGAGTCGCCATTTTTTTACAGGAAAAGTGTCTATTTAGAACTGCTCTATCCCACTAAGGTGTGACAGCTACCTTAGAAACAAACAGAGAAAAGCTACTTTTGTATTTCCTTTATGAATTATAGATAGAGAGGAATAGAAAGAACCAACCTGTGTCTTGCGCTAATCCTTTGATTCGATCCCTCTCTTCTTTGATAGTCTCCAACTACCTGCTCCCTTGCACGCCCAGCTTCACAAAGTACCTGTAAGATCACAGAAGCATAGCACTATACAAAGACATGGATCTATATTCATAAACAACTTAGGATCAGATTTAAATTGAGCATACAAATGTAACAAGCATCAATGATACAAAAGCATGGAGGAGAACTCAAATAGCTTTTATTGATAAACAAGAAAAGATCCAGGAGGAGTTACAACCAGTGGTTCCAACCCAGCATCAACCTCCCAGCAAAGAAGCCCCTCTTCACCTCAAACAAAGCATAGATCACCCAACTATCTGATGTTTGTCTCTAGAAACCAACAACAATTCCTTACAATATGCAAAATTCCAGCCTCTGGATCTCTCGGATGAGGGATCCATATATAGATATCTGTAAGGGGGATGAGTCAGCTTGTGATTTGATTAGTGTCCTCTCTCTGTCAGTTCTTGCTTCCACTTGGAGACTGAAGGCCTCTTACTCATCCTTGGTCGAATTCAGTGAGGCAAGTGTCACAGGAGAAGATTCTGGAAGCTTCCATTGCCTCTCCACCTCGCGGAATGACACTGCCATTTGTCATTTCTCGCCCATCGCACCCCACAGAAGGGAGTTTTGAAATGCAACGCACCCTCACAGTGCATTTTGGTGAGATGCAACGCACCTAGCCAGTGGAGCAGCTGCAATGATCCTGTTTTGACCAATTTTGAGTAGTTTTTCATGGAGAACTTCTGGGAGAAGCTGTAATCTGTTGACCTTGTTCCTTTAGGGGTTAGAACAACACTTTTAGGGACTTAGGAGCCCTTGGATTATGGACATTTCATGCTTGGAGTTGTAGGGCACAAAAATGTCTATAACAGACCTCCTTGTAATTTTATTTTCATTTTCCTTTAATAGATTTAGTGTTTACAGAGAAAAAAAAACTTGTAACTTAAGAAATTATATTAATTGTATAGAAGGGTTATTTTTAGTCAAGTAAATGGTTTTTTTAGAGTCACATAAATATGTAAATAAGAGAGTATAAAATTTTAGAATTCTACTATGAAACTGTGTTTAATCATTTTCTAGGATTGTAACTTTGTTGCTTCTAGTATGGAAAACAAAAATTATAAAAGAAGTCATATCTAATTGGATAAAGAATCCACTTGAATAATATCACATGCCCTTGTATCCTCCTCAAAGTTGGAAAATTCCAAGTCATCTACCTTCTTAGCCAACATTGAGACCTTGTCATTGAGTTTCCTCAACTGCATTTTCACATCATTTTTACTAAGCAAGATTTCTTGTTGAGCTTCCAATTGTTCCACAAGTACTTTACCTATTATTGTTTTTATTTGCTAGTACATATCTATAGTTTGAAATAATATGGTTTGTCTAGTGTGATTATTTCCTATCTTAGGAATCCAACTGCCAACCTCTTCCTCCACTTCAGTATCTGAAAGAAATCTCCACTCCACCCTTGCTTCCTATTATGCATTATAAATTTCCCTATGAATCTTAGTTGGAGAATTTTCCATATGGACCACTATAGACCATTTTTCCACCTATTGAGCTCTCAAATAGGGAGGGTTCCTATTTCCATGTTGGCCTCGATGTTTTGTAGACATGTTAACTCTTAACATCGAAGAACAAGGGAAGAGAGACAAGGTCAATATACAAAGAGAGGGAGTAATAATGAAAAGAGTCTCCTGCTTATAGCATAAAGTATACATAAAATGTTGATATCCATAGGGGAGGAGCCATAAAGTGTTGAGAGTTACCAGGAATAGAGCTAAAGACTAGAGAGAAGATTAAGACCTAAAGACTTCTTGAAATAAAAATTCGATGGGAAATGTAGGAAGCACTTACTTCCACATAGAAGGTTGCTAGCACACACCATCAAAATAACAAGTCCACATCTAAAAGCCACAAAGGAACCAAAATTGCGAGAACAACCCAAAGAGAGACTCGCCACCATCGAACTAGAGAAAAAAAAACACAAACAAATAGAGACTCTAACCCTACAACCACTCGTGACAATGTTTGATTTCTTAGCACCTAAATAATAAAAGTCTATAAAAACCAAGAATACAAAGTAATATAAGGGTAATACTACAAAATAGTTTAATGTTCTCTTACCAAAACCCTCTTTAAGTTTCCAACTTCTTAGACATTCTCCCCATTCTTCATTGTGAGAGCCAAGTTGTCGTGTTTGTAATGAACACTATGATGATTCATTGAGGGAAGGGGTCACTGAACCATGTCTTGAGATAAATTCCACTGTGAAGAAAACCACGAACCTTTCTACATGATCCTCACATTGAGCCAATTGTCAAGTGTATGGATCATTAATCTGTTGCTTCGACCAATAATTATCTTTCATTAAGGTCTTTTCCATTTGATGATATGACACCCGTAGTGGGGAAGAGAGGATAAATTATTGTTGAATATATTAAAATTATATAAAATTTAAATGGAAATGTATAAACTTGTTTAAATTAATTAAATTATAAATTTATCAAGTAAGGAGAAAAATAAAATATTTGAAAATATAAATATTTTATCTACACTTTAAGGGATTCTATCCTCTCTTTCTCTCTCTCTCTCTCTCTCTATCCAATTTAATTGTTGCAATTGTTGTTTTAATTTAGTTTTTTGTTTACATAACATATATTTTAACCCAACCATTATATCTATATATATAAACAAAAATGTAATATGTAATACTTTTATCTCTCTCTCTCTCTCTATATATATATATATATATCCAATTTAATTGTTGCAATTGTTGTTTTAATTTTGGTTTTTGTTTACATCATATATTTTAACCCAACCATTATATATATAAACAAAAATGTAATATGTAATACTCTCTCTCTCTCTCTCTCTCTCTCTCTCTCTCTATATATATATATATATATATATCCAATTTAATTGTTGCAATTGTTGTTTTAATTTAGTTTTTTGTTTACATAACATATATTTCAACCCAACCATTATATATATAAACAAAAATGTAATACTTTTATCTCTCTCTCTCTCTCTCTCTCTCTCTCTATATATATATATATATATATCCAATTTAATTGTTGCAATTGTTGTTTTAATTTGGTTTTTTGTTTACATAACATATATTTTAACCCAA